>PVJA010033077.1:0-23670 GCA_004027025.1 Myocastor coypus | reverse complement strand
AAAGAATATACTTCTCTTTGGACTAAGAGGAAGCAGATACATACACAGTCAAATGTTCTGCAATTGCAGTGGGCCACCAGTGAAGCTTGTAATGTTGGAGGCTATTGAATCTAAGCCTCCTAAAGCTCATCTCACCAATCTAGCTCTGCGTTTCATGCATTGTAATTAAGCATTTTTTTTTTTTCTTGCTGGGTGGTCAAGGGCAAGTCGAAGCAAGACCTGTATAACAAAACATTCATTTTTTTGTATCTTTCAAGGTCAAATCCCCTCAGGATTAAGTTTGGGACCATAGACAGTACTTTGTAGAACTGTTGTTAGTGTCAGCCTTCGGGACGAGTCACAGCCATTGCTTGGCCAGTTTTTGACAGAATCACAGTAGCTATGCATTTTCCAAACCACATCACAACTATGCACTGCATTGTTTATGGGCTTATGGTGACCTACATGGGCCCCTATGCTTCGACTAAACTTATAAAATACACAGCTTAACTTTGATTTTATTGTTAGGTTTTGGAGCAAATGGCTTGGGAGTTTGCTTCTCATGTCTGTCATCATTTTCATGAATGTCACAGATAACTGGAAAAAGTTTCTGCATTTGCTTATGAATAAATTTGTTTGAATTTGTATCCATCTGTGAGTAATTAGCATGTTTTTCTCTTTCGTGTGCCAGTTCCATTATTTTGGGGCATTGTTTGCAACAGTTTCAGGATTACCTAATTTGTTCTTTAGGTATGTTTTCTACTTGGATAAGATGAGCCCCATATAAAGCAATGGGGCTCAATTTTAATGTGAATTATCATCATTGTGGGGCCTATGATAGGAAATGCAGTGCACAACAAAGACTTGCATTTCTAAGTCATTGGAGATAATGGTGGTGGTGGTGGTGGTTCAGTGAGAGACTGATCATCACTGTCCGTGAGAGATCCTGAAGTCTATGTGCCAGCTTGCTATTTTTCCTTAATACACATTGAAATGAATTTTTTCTCTCTTTTATTCTTTTTCTTTTTTTTTTTTTTCTTTCTTTCTTCTTTCTTTCTTTTTTTTTAGGGAAGGGTCTACAGGGTGTTCAGGGTCTCACTACTAGATTGGTGATCCTCCTATTTACAGCCTCTCAAGAGCTAGGATTACAAGCTTGCACTACCACACCCAGTATCAACTGCCATCTCAGCATGCCCGGGGGGAAGGGCTGGCATGGCAGACCCAGTGGTTGAACCCCCACCCTGTGTCCTGTGTCTGCTTACAGGCACTTTAATCTGCTGAGCTATTTGCCCAGCCCTGAAATAAATTTTCAAGTGTCAAAATAAAGTCCATATTTCTGTTACATCTATTACTAAAAAAAGTTCCTTTCTGGTATGGGTGCAGTTTCCTTTGAAAACTTTAAGTATTCCTTAAACAGAATTCAGAGGAAGGCTTCCTTCTCATAAAGACTGAAGTGTGAATATGACAGTGTGAGACAGAGTGAGGACAGAGAGAGCAGGCAGTAGAAATTAAGACCTATGGACAAGAATCCAACTGTGCTTCTTATGTAGCTGGGAATGTCTTTCCAGTTTGCCAGTGTTTGGAAGTGGATAGGACATATGTGTGAGAGAGAGTAAGTAAAACCCACTTCAACCATAATCTGGTAGCTGTGGGCCTGGAGGTCTCTCTGGAGAAGATGAGCACATAACTTGATAGTACTAGACATTATAACTCATAAGTTTTACTTTGGCCTAAGGTTCCTCAAACCTCTCAGGGATTAAAAATATTTAAATTTAAATACTTTAAATTAAAATATCTTGAGTTTATAAGTTATTCTATGCCTTGGCTACAACTAGAAACTTCTAAGTTCCTAAGAATTTTTAAATTTTGTGTATTTCTGATTTTACCCAATTCAAAAGGGCAAATAAAGACAATTAAGGAAACAAAAATCTAAAAAGTAAGTGTACAGGTTCTTGGGACATGAATGTCCTCCCTGGGACTTGCTGCATGTGATCTGGAGATGGCTGTTCAGTCTGAGCATCTTAGTTTCTTCATCTGCCACACAGATCTTGATATGTTTGTAATGTGGAAGACTGGTGTGAGTTAGTATGTGTAAAGTTCTTAGACCTGTTCCTGAGAAGTAACACACAATAATATCATCTATAATCGTATTTAACAAAAGCAAACTCTTATAATCTTTGATGAATTGTATCAGTAGCTAATTTATACTTTCTGTGCTCCTGAGGTCATTTTTAATTCTGCTCTTGGAAAACTGGAGGACAGAAACGAAAGATTTTGCTATTGTAAACTGAGCAGAAAGAATTTCTACTGGGGAGAATAGAAACGGGACTAATTCATTTAAATACTTTCCTAGAAAGGGCTTTTTTTTTTTTTTTTTTTTTTTTTTTTTTTTTTTTTTTTTTTTTTTTTTTTTTTTTTTTTTTTTTTTTTTTTTTTTTTTTTTTTTCATATTTTCCCCCAAAATGTTGAATTCTGCCAGGAAGGAGCCCTTTTTTAAAAAATGTCTTTCATATATTCCTTTCCTAAAACACACATATCAAGCTTTTTGTGGACTAAATTACTTTAGCTCATTTATTAAGTTCCACGGGAGCTAAATGACTTCAAAGGGATCTTCCCTTTCTAATCAATCAGTCCTTAAGGTTCAAAACCTCTGAGCCTTTTTTTCACCCATTTATACAATCCCAGAGCTACTGAATGCTTAGCTCAAGTTCTATTTTTAACACCAACATCCTTGGTCTTAATTTAGAACTTCTGTTCACCAGCTTCATGACCAAAATTTGTCTGACTTTAAGGCATTTGAAAACTGAAAAATTTAGGGGAAGAGGGCTGCCATTTTCAGGACACATTTGGAAGTCACCAATTTCACCTTTCTGTCCAGTAGCATTATTCTGTAACCTTATTCCTGTCACATTGACTTGAGAGCCCTCAAGATGAATGTTCTATTGGCAAAGGCATTCTCTTTTTCCTTCTACATGCCTCCTAGAGACTCTGTTTTATCACTTTTGGGGTTAGGGTGCTTTCATGCCTCTGGTAACGATAGTACTGCTGGCAAAAATATTTGTTTAAGGAGGGGAGTTGGATCATGCTTTGCTGGGTGTGAACTTTGCAGTGATCTTCATCAATTTGTTAATCAGTTAGTCATAATTATATGTCACACCCTTATAGGTACAATTTACACAAAATAAAAAATTTCCCCAAATATAGTCTGCATAACTCCTGCTCAGGATGTAAACGCTATTCTTAAAGAGCATTGGTTTTGCAAGAAGGTTGGTTTAACTGGCTATCTTGTACAAGTAGGAAATTGATTTGGGTTCAGTTATTTATACTCCCAGGGATCAGACTGTAGCACAGTTTGGCTCACATTTTTTGAGGTTTCTCTCCATACTTGGCTGGCCGACTGCCGTGGGCCTGTGCAGTGCAGCACTCCGTGGCAAGAGTGTGGGGCTGGGAGCACCCACTCACCGTGTTGCCAGGTCATGCAAATGGGCCAGGCTGTATTCCCAGGTTCCCTCGTCCCCTTTGGAGCCCTACCACCACATAGTGACCTGAGATTTCCCACCAGCAGAGCTTCCACCACCTCCCAACACTACCAGTTTGGGTATGAAGCCTTTACACATAGGCCTTTGGGGGAAACCTGAGATCTAAGTGGTATCAGTTGAGATCACTGGGCAGAGACATGTGTCTTCAACTTTTAGAAGGTGCCACGTGTTTTCTATAGTGGCTGTACCAGGTCCCTCCCCTGTTGTGAGTGTACGGGAACTCTCAAATGTTCAGAATCACCTCCCGCACTCAGTGTTGTCAGACTTCGCACAAAGTTGACCTCTGCATCCGCAGGTCTGCATCAGCAAATCAAGCTTCAGTTACAAATCCTTACAAATTTGGATCTCTCCTGAACGTGTACATGCATTTTTCTTGATATTATATCCAAAACAATACAATATTACAATCATTTTTGTAGTATTTGCATTATATTTCTAATTGTGAGCTTTTTGGCCTAGTTTTTCATGGGTTCCATTTTCAGTTGTTTTACCGGATTTATTTAAATACTAAACTAGGTATCATTTGATTATATTTGTTTCAAATGTATTTTCCTACTCTATGTGATGTGTTTTCTGTGTTATATTGTGAGAACATCTTTAATTTTTATATAATCAAACTTACCAGCTCCCTCTTTATATATAGGGTTGTTTTTGTGTGTCTTCGGAAATCCTGTTTTTCGTTGCATTTTACATGAGCATAGTTCTTTGAATTTTAACACACGCACAAATTCTTGTAACTACCACTGTAATCAAAATAGAATATAAATTTTTTATCTTTCAAAATTTCTTTGTGTGCGGCAGCTCAGTGGTTACTCCCTCCTCTCCTCTGCAACCTCTGGCAGCTACCACTCTGATCTGTTCTTTGTCCCACTACTTTCATCTTTCTGGTTGTCACATAAATATAATTAAACACTCTTTTGTCTTCAGAGACTGATCTCTATTAGTGTAGACAGTGACTTTGCAACTCATCCATGATAGTGCATGTGCTCCTTTTCATGCTGCGTTGCACCATACTCCGTAGGTACACTGCGGTTTGTTTGTGTGCATGTTTTAATTCATGCACTGAACTAAGCATATTTTAGGCTCTGCAGATTGTTCTACTGCTTTGCATTAGCTTCTTAACCTAGTATGCTTTAGTTGCTTCATGAATGGTCATAATACTGATACCTCAATCATGGAGGTATTGTGAGGCTGAGATGAGTTAACAGGCTGTGGAGACAGCTCGGCAGTCTAGGTGCCTTCCTGGAAAGCTCAAGGACCGAGATTTGATCACCCATACCACATGCCATGCTGGCCCCAGAACTCTGGGAGTGCCCTGCCCAAGTCCAGGTGTGGCGGCACATGCCTGTGATCCCAGCACTGAGGAGGCTGAGACAGGAGGATCACTAGGAGTCTGAGCTGTGTAGCAAGACCCTGAACCAAATAAATAAATAAATTTTTTGAAAAACAAAATGAGTTAATATGAAATACATTTGGGCTTCTGTAGCTAAGGGTTCCATATCCATGAATTTAACCAACTGCAACTTAAAATGGTTGAAGAGAAAAACATTGCATCTGTAGTGAGTATACCTCTTTTATCCCTGCCAAGGGATTTAGCATAATGCCTAGTTACATGGCTCTTATATTAGGTATTATAAGTAACCTGAGATGATTAAAAGGATACAGTAGGATGTGCAGAGAACATGGGCCTACACTGTGCTATATGTGCCTGAGCATCTGCACATTTTGGTATCCCCAGAATCAAGGCATATCATGTATTCTGTGGGATAGCTGTACTTTGAATAATGCTTGTTATATGGTATCTGTCCAACCTTATCACCAGTATTAGCTGGACTTTGAAGTGAAACAGAAATTGACAAGTTCAGGAAACAGCAAGGGGCCAGTGTGCCTGGGGTTAATGTCTAGAAAGAAGAGTAGTGTGAGGTGACAGAGAAAAGCACATGGGACCTAGAACACAGAGAGCTGTATGGGTGCATGGGAGGTGGGGTCGATTTCATGCCAAGGACAGTGAAAAGCTGGTGTGAGATAAAATCTGGTTCATATTTTCTGGAGATTACTTGGGTGATGGGCTGAGATTTAATCATGGTATTGGTAAGAGTGACAGCTGGGCACCCTACCAGAAAGTACCATAGCTGTCTAAGGGAGAAATATGGTATCTTGGGTCATAGTGGCATTGGTGAGGAGACAGTGATGAGTGGCTTGGACACAGAACCCACAGACCTTGCTGATGGATTAGCAGCCCAGTAGGATGTGTTCTCCAGAAGAGCATATAATAATCCATACTCTGCTCCCTGGGGTTTACCAGAGGTTCCCCTCATCCATTTTTGAATTGAAATCTCACCTTTCATGCCTAGTTTATGCAATCCACTTGGAGAAAAGGCCAGTCTTTTACCTATTTTTAATGAGTTCTGACTTCTTTCCTATGCATTTTAACAACCTTGGACACTGTGAAAGCCACTCATTGCATAATAGATGAGTACCTGGAGCATTTTGCTTTGTGGTGTGGTTCTGGAATGCCACATGCTTAGCTCTGCTCCTGGAAAGTTGTCTTGGCTGCTTCATGCTCATCCAGCTGGCTGGGAGGTTCAGTGGTTGGCAGGAATTCTTCTGTTCACTGGGGACTTATAGTTGAAATGAACATTATTATTCTCAAATGAAAATTGAACCATAAATTTATTTTTTATCATTTCAACTTTAATTCACTCTACAATCTTATTTAAAGTGAGAAATAATCTTAACTTTCTTAGTGTTTTCAACACTAACGTTGGCCAAGTGTTACTTAGTCTTGCTTTCATATGGAGATATTTTTAAAACAGGGTTAAAAATAGACTGCTCTCATCTCACGTTGAAAATATTCTTTTATTTCCTGCTCTTGGCACATCTATGTTTGTTCTCTGTGGGGCTTTAAAGTCCACTCCTCCTTAAAGGCAAACGATGACCCAGTCTTCATCTGAAACACCTTAACCATGCTTTAAAAAAAAAAAAAAAAAAAAAAAAATCAAACGACTGATGAAATTTCTCCTCAATGTCCATTTATAGAATCTATTTATGCAGCTTATTTGTAGGAGACCTCTGAGATCTAGGAGATGCTCACTTAAATTTTAAACCTCGTTTTATGCTTCTTTGTAACTAGCTTCTTTTGTGATCTTACAGAATACCAAGCTGCTATTTTACACTTGAAGAGAGAACACAAAGAAGAAATTGAAAACCTACAGGTATATCTATCTCTTTGATTCTACTGTACTGGCCACCTGATACTGAGTTTTCTCAAGTGTTGAAGTAAATATTCCTCTTGCACTGAAGCATTTCTCTGGATGGTGCCAGCATCATGTGCTTGCCAGGGGACACTGACTTTACTGTGGGGTGAATGTCTTGGATGCTGTTCAACACATTTCAGTTTCTCAGTTTGAAAAAATTCTACCAATGTCTTGGAATTCAAAAGTGAGTGTTTTGTTTTTAAAACAGGGAAGAACGTAGAGTATTTAGACTTTCACTGTTTATATGAAATAATGTAAAGATCATCTTTCCTACGTACAGTAAATTATTTTGGGGAGTTGTGTCCACTCCCATTCCTGTGCTCATGTCCATGTATCTCTGAGCATATTTTCCTGCAACATGATATCCTGCAAATTAAGACACTGGAAGTAGACCCTCATGGCTGGAAGTCATGCTGAGCCATTCCATAGCCATAATGAATGCTGGGAAGTTGCCATCTTGCTCCTCTCTTGTGAGCCGCGGCGGAAGTATGTTTTTCCTTGTGCTGCTACCTAATGGTCCTTTCTTCTTTTAAGGGTTTGTTTGCAGTGCTTAGGACAGGAAGCCCAGAATCTTAACTTCAAATAACTAGATATATGATCAGAGTTAGTCTTGTTCAGGTTGAACCCATACTTTGCAAGAATAGCAGCAAAATTTATTTATTTATTTATTTATTTATTTATTTTTTGTCTTTTTGAGACAGGGTCTCGCTATGCAGTTGAGGCTGGCCTTGAGCTCACTTTTGTAGCCCAGGCTGGTCTCGAACTCGTACCAATCCTCCTGCCTCAGCCTCCCAAGTGCTGGGATTACAGGCGTGAGCCACCACGCCCGGCTGCAAAATTTAAATAAAACTTCTTGCTCATGTAATGCTAACTCATTACTTGCTAATGTAGTGAATTTGTAAATGAAGTAATTATTTAAAATTTACTTTTATTGATAAGTATAAAACTGTATTATGCATTTATGGTATACAGCATATTTTGAAATATGTATATATATTTATGGTGAGGAAATCAGGTTCATTAACATTTGTATTCAGGAAATGATTTATTTGTAATAAGGAAACTTAGACTTTACTTTTAGGGATTTTCAAGTGGAGAGTATATTGTCACTAGCTATCATCAGCATAGTAGGCCTCTTGGTCTCCTCTTGTCTAACTGAAGTTTTTCATCCTCTGACCAACATCTCCCTAATTCTTTCCCATTTCTGTGTATCTCAGCCTCAGGTAACCACCATTCTGCTGTTTCTGAGTTCAACTTTCTTAGATTCTACATGAAGACATAAAATATTTGTCTTATTGTGCCTAGCTTATTTCACTTAACTTTAATGTCCCCCAGGTTCATTCTTGTTGCAAATGACACAGTGAACTCCTTTGTTAGAATGAGTAGCAGTCCATTGTGTATGGATACCACGTTTACTTTATCCGTTCATCCACTGATGGACACATAGCTTAATTCTATAGCCTGGATTCTGTGAATAATGCTACATTGAACATATGTAGGTAGATATCTCTTCAACATGCTGATTTTGTTTCCTTTGTGTGCATACTCAGTACTGGGATTTCAGGATATGATAGTTTTTTTTTTAAATAATGGTTACAGTAGTTTACATTTGTCATCAACAAAATGAAACAGTATCCTTTCTTCCATATACTTGTCAGCACTTACTGTTTTATTCTTGGTTTAATAATAGGTATATAGTAATATCTTCTTGGAGATTTAATTTGCATTTTTCTGATGATGATTGAGATGAGCATATTTTCGTATACCTGCTGCCCATTTCCATGTGTTTTATGAGAAATGTCTATTTATTTCTTTGTTCATTTATAAATCAGCTTATACAATGTTTATTATCAGCCTTACATGAACTCCTGATATGTTTTATACATTAATCACTTATTGGATGTATGAAAATAGTCTTTCTTCCCTTTTTAAAAATACTAGGAAAATTTACTAGAAATATAAAAATCTCTTGAGAGACAGGAGGGGTCCTGAGTGGTTGACCAATGAGTTAATTTCTCTGAGAAAGTTTTATACAGCAAAATCATGAAGGGTGGGTACAAAAGGGATCAAATTACAGTCGACCAATAATATTACAAATATAGCCACTTGACTAATTTTGACCCAGTGGCAGCAAGAGCATATGGGTGTCACCATTAGCTTGGGTTGATAATCTATAGTACTAGTCCTGTATTTAGTTTTCTATGTACTCTTAGTGGTTTAGTTTTGATCTTGGTGGGTGGGAGAGGATAGTTTATTTATATGAGAAATATCAAGATGTTGGTATCAATAACCTCAAACTTCCTACAGAAATATGTGAATCTGGCCATTGTGACATTAATCTTCCTCAAGTGCACCTCTAGCCAGTTAGCCAGTTCCCAGTGCATTCTTACCTTCTGCTTTAACTCCCTTGGGAACCGAGCCTAGTCCAACTGCACCATAATACCTCTAACCTGACTGTTCACAGTGTTTCCCCTCTGACAAAGTATCCCAACTGTGGTTAGTGCAGAATGGGTAGAGTTTCTATCTAGTCACTTTGAGCTGTGATAGGCCAGTGCTGGGAAGACTGCATGCAGTCAGGGCTCTTTTGGGGAGGGCTAACTTAATGGACCTTGAACAGAAGTCATGTTGTAGTTTAGCAGTTATGAATTCCTTTTACAAGGTTGATCTAGGTAAGGAATATGACATATTTCTCTTCGCTTCTGTCTGCATGGTCACTTGGCAAAAATAAACAAATTTTCTCAGAAATAAAAATATATGTAATAAAGCCGGGCGTAGTGTCGCACACCTGTAATCCCAGCACTTGGGAGGCTGAGGCAGGAGGATCAATGTGAGTTCGAGACCAGCCTGGGCTACAAAAGTGAGCTCGAGGCCAGCCTGAACTGCAGAGCAAGACCCTGTCTCAATAAGACAAAAAAGAAAAAAAAAATATATATATATTATATATTATATATAATATATAATATAACATATAATATATATTATATAATATTATATTATATTATATATTATTATAATATATATTATATTATATATAATATATGTTATATATATATATATATATATATATTATATATACATGTAATCAAAGTGTGAACACTATAATGGAACAGTAGGTTGGGGAAAGAGCCACATCCAGACAGCACTTCTTGGTCCTAAAGGACTGGAATGGTGACGGTAATTAGTTGGCTCTTAGACTCTTTTACTGATGGAGGTTATCTATAAATCTGACATTTCTTGTCATAAATCTCCTGAGTTTTATCTGTAAGAAGATGGATAGTTTGACGATTTTGAAGGACAATTTTAGCTAAGGAATTTAGAGTCTTTTGTTGAACTTTTATAGCTTTCGACATGGTTATGTATTTTTTTTTTTCCTCATTGAACCATAGATGTAGTTAGCTACTCCTGCAGCTGGAAATTGCCAGAAAGGGTCAGTGATTGGAGATCCTTTTTATATCTACCTTTTATGTCTATGATGTTATTTTCATAAATTTTTTTTTTTTTTTTTTGTCTTTTTGAGACAGGGTCTCACCGTGCAGTTCAGGCTGGCCTTGAGCTCACTTTTGTAGCCCAGGCTGGTCTTGAACTTGCACCAATCCTCCTGCCTCAGCCTCCCGAGTGCTGGGATTACAGGCGTGCGCCACCACGCCCGGCTATACATTTTTAGATTATATTTTTTGTCTGGGTGTTTAAAAACTAGAATGTGACCTGTGTTAATAAGAATTGACCTTGTGCTCAAGGTAAGGTTGGACTATATATACACCTACTTTCTCTTAGTTCAATGAGAAGAAAGATTTGTACTCACACTGTGTAGAAAGGATGTTGTGTCTGCATCTTGTACTCCAAACAACTACTATGAAGACAATAATATGCAATGAATTAGTTATTGTAACTGTCCTACTAAGCTGTTCTGAAACTGTCTCATTTTTTTTTTAATTTTTTTTTTCATGTTTCAGAACTTTTGTTTGTTTGTTTATTTTTATGGCCGGCTCAGCCTGCCCTGAGGGCAGGGCTGGCGCAGCATGTGGTGCTGGGGATCGAACCGTGGTCCCTGCAGCTGCCTGCAGGTGCTTTAGACCACTGAGCCATCTTGCCGGGCCCCCTGTCTCATTATTTCTCATTCAAATTAATAAAAATTTACAAAAAAAAAAAATGAGGTAAGTCTTCTTAGGCCCTACTTTTGGAACAATGTGCAGAGCTTCTTATCTCCTCTGCAATATCCTGCTGGGAGAGGTTTCGGTCTTGCTTGACCATGTTGCTTGCTATGAAAGCATGGGAGACTTTTCCATCCCTCTTTTTTGACACACTGTACACTCCTTGATTCCTGTCTTTTAGGGTTCAAAAATCTCCCTCTTCTGGAGATTGGATGACTCACAAATATTGCAAGGATCTATATAGAAAAGGTTTCCTCATGTCCTGGGTCCTTATTGACCTGGGAGGGCCAGGGTCAAAATATTAGCTGTCCAGTTAGCCCAGGTATGTTTCTAGCTCTGGTCTCCAAATTTCAGTTGTTGAGCACTCAAAAGAGAAGATCAGTTATATTAATATTATAATGTAAGCAATGAGCTAAAATGTTAAAATCTGTTCTGGATATCAAGTACTTTGAAATATAAGGTAAATGTTATTTCTTGCCCATCGCCATTGTTTTAAAAGTTAAATCTCTGCAGATAACAATTATAAAGATGAAGAAAATTTGAAATCAAGAGCCACACATAGCATTTCAGCATGATAATCATGATATTATCTTTAAAACACATTTAAATGTCTATCTTAGTATAAAATAACTTTTCAGCCAGTTATCTAATTACAAGATATAAAATGACATAAAAACCATCTCAACTTGTTAATTTTTTAACCATTGCAGTCACCAATGAGATATTTAAGTAGATGCACTTGTTCATAGATATTCTTTAAAGATTGTTAATGTCTAGGATATATCTTGAATGTATACTCATAAGTGAAATAAACCAGACCTACATGTATAAATATCATAGTTTCCCTAGTGTAAGGACTCAAAGGAAGAAATAAATAAATTTTAGGTGGTACTGGGAATCAACCTCAGCACCTTGTGCTTTCTGCATTCTCAACCCCTATAAATTTTTTTAGAAGAGTGACTTAAATACAAAATGCATTTAGAAGAGTTAAAAATTAATGTTTATTGAAAGTGTTAATGTTTAATTGTTTGATCAGTCTTACATACCTATGTCTGTTGATCTATACTGATTTGATAATTAAAATATGTAAGGCACCCATTGTTAAATTTTTCTTGTTTTGAAATTCTGTATTATATGTGTTCTTACTTGTTACTGTTTTTTTTTTTTCTATCTTTATTTCTGCTATTTTTACTCTTTAAAATAAAAAATTTAAAAAAAGATTGTTAAGGTTTTATCTCCAATCATTAGAGTGACATTGTCTGGACTGCACAGTGTTTAGGTGTCTTTATCATTTGTGTAACAATCTAAGATGTACATGCTTGATTGTTGTGTACAGCTCACCACAGATAGCTGAAGCACAAGTAAGCAAATGCCAGATGTTTGAGTGTAAAATGTATCACTATAAACAACTTTTAATGGTAGGATGTTTTTATGCTGCTTAACTAAAAGATTTCTTTTAGTTAAAGTTAGTTAATTTCTCTTTAACTAAAAGAAATGTTAAAACCTTATTGTTTTAGACATAGAAAGTATGACCTTTGTTATTATTATTATTATTAAAAATACAAAATATTAAAAAAATAGAAATGATACAAAACTTCAGCAAACAAATCAACAGGAATTTAACAATGGTTACTGTGTTACATAGTGTTGCCTTCAGAAAAGTAGTTCAGATTATCAGATATAAGCATGCAAAGGAGGAAAATGTTATAAGAAATTTATTTATTTTTTCTTTTTTATTTTGTGGGACTGGGGTTCGAACTCACAACCTTGCACTTGCCAGGCAGGCACTTGTGCCATGGAGCTATCTCCCCAGCCCCTAAATCTTTTTTTTTTTTTTTTTTTTTTTTGCAGAATTGGGGATTTAACTCAGGCCCTCGTCCTTGCCAGGCAAGTGTTTATTCTATTGAGCTATCTCCCCAGCCCCTGTTATAAGAAATTTAAAAGGATAAGAGGCAGAGAGAAAAAAAATTAAGGATAAATTGCTCCTCTCTGTAAACCAGCAGAAATCAGCAATACAATTATCCATGATATCTTTCATACAAAAATAAATATTTCTTTTACCTCTTTCCCTCACTTTCTAGTCCTTTTAGTTATTCCAGTTTTTCATCCCCTTTTTAATTGCTTTTTTAATTTTATTGACTGATATTGGATTATTTAGAATTTTTATACCTTCTTCGTTCAGCTTTGGCAGCTCATATATATCTAGGAGTCTGTTCCTAGCTTCTGTGCTTTCCATCCTGTGAAAGTAAAGATTGTGGAAGTAGGTTTTGATGATCATCTGAATTTCTACATCGTCTATAGTGCTTTTGCTGTTTCCATTCCTTATTGCATTGATTTGAATTCACTCTCTCTCTCTCTCTCTCTCTCTCTCTCTTTCTCTCTGGATAGAGTTGTCTAGAGGTTTATCAATTTTATTTATTCTTTCAAAGAACCAACTTCTGCATCCATTAATTCTTTGTGACATTTTCTTCATCTCCTTCGCATTAATTTCTGCTCCAATCTTTATAATTTCCTGCTTTCTTTTGCTAGTTGCTTGAGGCGCAGCATAGGAGTGTTTATTTAGTCTTCATCTGTTTTCTAGATGTGAGAATTTACTGATATAAATTTCCCTCTTAAGACACTGGAAATTTGCATCTTTCATTGTATCCCACAGGTTCCAGTAATTCGACATCATATTTGTCCTATTGTATATACTGTTTAATTTCTTCTTTAATTTCATCTGTAAACCATTGATTGCTCAGGAGTGTATTATTTAATTTCCATGTCTTTGTCAAATTCTTTCTGTTTGTTTTGTCAATAATTTCCAGTTTCATTGCAGTATGGTCAGACAATATGAATGGGGTAATTTCAATTCCTTTGCATTTACTTATGTATTTTCTAGTATATGGTCTATTTTGGAGAATGTCCCATGTGCAGCTGAGAAGAATGCATATTCTTATGTTGTTAGGTAGAATACGCTGTAAACACCTACTAAGTCCACTTCTTCATTAGTTTGGTTTCGTTCTGTTATTTCTTTGCTGATTTTTTTTTTTTTTTTTTTTGTCAAGTAAATTCTTGATTTCCTCAAGACCTCTTTGTGACAGTGGAATGTTAAAGTCCCTCATTTTAATTGTATTATTGCTCATTTGATTTTTCTATTAAAATTTGTCCTATGTAGTTCACTGCTTCTACATTGGGTGCATATATAGTTATTACTATCAACTGTTCCTCTTGCAGTTTTCCTCTAACAAGTATGTAATGATCTTTTTTATCTCTTTTTGTCATTCTTGAAGTTATCATTGTTAGTAACCAGAATAACTAGCTATCCCTTCTTTCTTCTGGGTTCTTTTTGCATGGAATATTTTTCCCATCCTGTGACGTTCAGTCTACAAGTTTCATTTTTAGTTAAATACATTTCTCATATGTAGCATATTGTTGGGCTTTGTTTCTCGATCCATTTTTGCCAGTCTGATTCTTTTGGTTGATGAGTTGAGGTCACTTACATTAATGTTATAACTATATGTGTTGGGTTATCTTTGTCATATTATGTTGCTACTGTAAGTTCCATACTTTTCCCCTCTATTTAATTATTTACTCTGCTTTGTGATTCCTTTCATTGCTTTTCTTGAATTTGTCTGTCTATTTTGGTGTATCTTCCAGTGTTCTTGGTAGAGTTGGTTTGGTGGTTATAAATTTGTTCAGTTATTCTTCATCATGGAAGTATTTTATCTCTCCATTGTATTTGATAGACAGTTTTGTAGGGTACAACAATCTGGGGCCTGAAATACTTCACTCCAAGCTCTTCTTGATCAATGGTGTGTGCTGAGAAGTCTGCCATTTTTAAAAATTTATTTAGTACAAGGTTTACAAAGTCCATAGGGTCTCACTTATGTAGATCATGTAGATCGGACTCATAGTGATTCTCCTGTTTTCAGCCTCCCAGGCGATTGGATTATAGGTGTGTGCCATCGTTTCCAGTCTCAATTACTGCCTCAGCATGCCCTGGGGATAGGGATGGCACAGCATGCAAGGCGTCAAACCCTGAACACTGTGCTCTGCCTCAGCAGGTACTTTAGTCCATTGGGCTCTCTGGCTGGCCCTCTGTCATGGTTCGGGTGGACTTTCCATTATATCTTATCTGGTTCTTTTCTCTATTGCTTTTACTATTTTGTTCTTTTGCTGACTGTCTGGGATCTTATTATGTGTCTAGGTTTAGATTATTTTAATTATGAATAGTTCGAGTTCTGTATGCCTGACTTACTGTATGTCAGATTATTTCCCTATGCTTGTGAGATTTCCTGCCATCACTTCTGCAGTCTTTTTATGTCATTTGTGCTGACTCCTACTGTTTCATTGACACCTGTTAGCCTTATATTATTTTCCAATGCATCACCAGTAGTTGCTGAACTGCTATTTCCTGCTTCCTTATTATTTTTAAGAGATCTTTCCTTTCGCTCACAGAACTAACAGCACTGCTGTCTTCAAGGTCTGAAAGTCTGTCTTCAGTTTCATTCACCTGGCTTTGCCAGGTTTCAATGAAATTCTTAATTTCCTGAGTATTTTTGAATCTGTTTCACACATTCTAATTTTTCCTGTATTGTTCATTTAATTTTTCTGTCATTTTTTTTTTTTTTAAAGAAACCAATGAAGTAATTCTGCAGCACAAGACTGGCAAGTTTTATTTTATTTTTTTTAAATAATTTTTTATTTTATTTATTATTTTTATTCCTGTTTCAGAACCTTTGTTTGTTTGTTCACTCATTTTTATGGCCAGCTCAGCCCGCGCCAAGGGCAGGGCTGGCACAGTATGTGGTGCCGGGGATCGAACCGTGGTCCCTGAAGCCGTCCGAGCTTCCCTAAGCAGGCGCTTTAGACCACTGAGCCATCCCGCTGGGCCCTTTCTATTCTTTTCTATTTTTTTTTTATCTGTGCCTTCTTTAGATGTGCTGAGCAATTCTTTCACAATAGTTTTCATTTCTCTTTTTGTCTGACAGATTATTTGTAATCTAATTTCTCTTATAGCCAGATACAATTTTTTTTTATTTCCATTGATATCATTTCAGAAAGTTCATGTATGTAATTTCCAAGTTCTTCTATGTCCTTTCCTGCTGGACTTGTTCTTGCAGATATGATCTTGCCTTTTGCTCCTTCATTTTGACATTTTTGAAGCTCCCCATGCTCACCCCTATTCTGCAGTGAATGGAGGAAGGTAGTATGCAGGCCAGCAGGGCTCCTGCAACTGTCAAGGGGTGGACTCATCAAAGTTGTCACTCTGTGGGGTTCAGTGGCTTCTGCCACCGTAAAGGCAGGCAAACAGCTCAGGACGGATCTGAGGACGACCTGGGGAGGGGGCAAAGCTCCGTAAAGCTCCTGAGATGGATGTGGGTATGATAGCACTCACTAGGTCTCCACAGCTGCCCTGGGTCCACCTGCATTCTGCAGTGGTGGAATTAATTCTAGCCAACTGAAATATATCTTGACAGTTGCTTCAGGTAACTTATGAAAACAAAATCACAATATGTAAACCCTTGTAGCTTCCTTTAACCAATGAAAAGTTCCTAAATTATTGTAGCCAAACCACAATGGATACTGTATTTTAAAAAAGCAATCTTTGGTGTATCACAATTAGCTATCAAATTGGATGGAAAAAATGCTTCAATCTTTTAAAACGTCTTTATTTTCATCTCCTTAATTCACTGCTAATCCAGTGAACAAAGATATTTGTATTTTTTCATAGCTGTCTACGTATCTATATATCAACTAAAAGAGAACATATACCTGAAAATGGACACACAGAAGCCTATGTAGCTACCCAATCACATATGACCTTTATTCTGTCACACTTTATGTGAGTTAAGGCTATCAGTCCTCATCTGTTATTTTTTTTAAAACAGATTTGGCTACCCTGAAAACATAGACAAATAGTTTTCTATGGAAAGCTCAAAAAGAGCCGAAAAAGAAAAAGTGTGTTTAAAAAAATACTTCTTTAAAAAATGAAGCAGTTACAGGTGTTTTAACTGATCAAAGATCGAAGAAACAGGTGGACATACATAAGATGATTGTGTTCCAATTAGAGTGTACTCTCAGCTTTTTTTTTTTTTTTTTTTTTTTATGGCCAGCTCAGCCTGCCCTGGAGTTGAGGCTGGCACAACTTGTGATGCCAGGGACCAAACCATAGTCCCTGTGGTTGCCTAAGCTTTCCTAAGCAGGCATTTTGGACCACTGAACCACCTTGCTGGCCCTGGGCAATTTAAATTACAGAATTCTTTGACACTTTTTAGGTTTGTAACTGAATAGCCTAGTCAGATCTTTTTATAGGTCACTTAACAGAGATCTTTTGTAATAAGAAGAAGGAATAAAACCTTTTTACACCTGTGAAAGTAAAGATTGCTGATGGTTTATAGTTTTCTTTCCTGCAATTGGTAATATGCTTCAAAGTAGCCAAAATAGTACACTGGATTATATGAAGTCATGGCACATAGCAAAGATTTTGTTTGAAAAGTGTCTGAGTGTGTGAACTTGTACCACACCTCACCAAGGTGCATTTATGGAGTTCAGAGAAGGAAATGAGTCTGCTTCACAAAGAAGCAAAAAGTGGAAAAGTACCTCTGTCTCCTGGGGGAAAACAGAGCTGAAGGCTCCTATCACCTCTGGTGAAAAATGCCCACAGTGACTTCTCTCTCTTCATCTTTGTTCTAGTGTCAAAAAGATTCTCAGCTGTCTCAGAGGACTTGAAATTTATGAGGGATTACTTAAGAAACAGATTTTCAAGGAGGTTAGGTACAGCAGTGAGGTTTATTAACAGCCAAGATATAAGGGCTAAAATGTATATTCTCCCAAGTTTGTGATCAGCCCTGTGGAGGTTGGGAAAGGTAAGTTATTACTCATAGTAGTAACAGTGGCTTATAGTTTTTGAGATCTTACTTACTCTGTGGTAGGCCTCATTATAAGCACGCTGCATGCATTATCTCTATTGTCTATGTAAAATCTTGTGGTCTTATATCTAAAATGAAGAAAATATGGTGTGTTAATTATCTTTCTGTTACTTTAACAAATCCACATATGTTTTCCTGGATTTCTGGGAGGCTGATGGAGAAGGATTTCGAGTTTAAGCTTTAGAGCTCCATAAGGTAAACAGGCCTCACTCTACTAGGGCATCCTGCTTGTGCTTTTGATATTTTGGTTAATTTCTCAAATCATTATCTATTGTTTTCATTGTATTAGTAAATTTTTAAAAATTCCACTCTATATCTATACTATTTCAATAATTTTATTTATTTATTTATTTATTTATTTATTTATTTATTTATTTTGGTTTTCTGTGACAGGGTCTTGCTGTATTATTAGTTCAGAGTGTCCTGGAACTCACTATGTAGCCCGGTCTAACCTCAAACTCCTCCTGCCTTAGCCTTTGGAGTGTTGGGATTATAGGTGTGAGCCACTATTATAATTTACACTTAATTTTCAAAAGCCTGTGGCCATGACACACTGCTGCACAGAGGATGGTGAACCCAGTTTGTGCCCTCAGCTCTAGTTTGAAGCTGTCCCAGTAGTCATAGGCAACTTTCAGTAGGGAACTGACCACTCATCTTGGGTTTAACCTGGATGAACATTTTATTTGACAAACAAAACATTTTAAAAATTGAACTTGGGATACCCACTCTTAAATGATAGAGATTTTTACATAAAAACCAGGACCTCTAGCAGTTTTTTTTTTTTTTTTAAACATTTTTTTGGAAAATCTAGCTATTCTGTATGACTTCTGCCTCCTTGTATTGGCAGCAAGTATGCGCTCCACCTAGGACACGTGCTTTCTCCGCAGTTTGCCACTGTGTACTCTGGGCCAGTTCACCTGCCACGTCCTCAGTGCCTTAGCTAACAACCCTGCCCTCGGTTGCTATTGATAATGAAATGACCGATTTGGCAGCAGCACCAACCAGTTAGAGCAGATGTCATTCGTAAAACACACAGACAGAAATAGCCAGCCTACCTGTACTTGTGTTTAACCACTGAATGTTGTCCCTACACCTATTTCATTTGACAAAGAAGCAGAGTCTCTTTTGTCACAAGATTAGTGGAAAATAATGGGTAGGACAATTGCTGTTTAATGTTCATTTCTTTCTTGGTGATGTCTTTAGAGCTTTTATTGATTGTTACAACTCTTAATTTTCAGGTTGTAGAGGGAGAATCTCTGTGTGCTTCAGAATTTGAACAGGCCTTTTAGGATAAGAATTTTATACCTAAAATGCACAAGGAAAACAACTTATTCTTTCACTACATACAAGAATTGATGTGTATTAGATTTATTTATTTTGGGAACATCTTCATAGAATTTAAAGAAACATCTAATTCAGTAAACAAGGCATTAAGATTAAGCTTGATATTGAGTTTTAGACTATCAACTTGCAGGGAAGTCACTCAGTGGTTCATTTCCACCACCAGAGCCTAGAAAGTGGGAGAACCCGGAATTATTATTGTCACATGTACTCTGAGTACTAAACTATAAAAGAACCCACAGCCTTGCTCTGAAACTGGCTTTTCAGAATGTGTAGTCATTTACACAGCTATTTCACATACTATCCAATAGCAAAGATTTATTGATAACGTGAATGTACTTGTTCCGACACTTATGGCTTGTCAGACTGAATTCATGCTTGAAAATTGAAGGTCAGAACTAAACATATTTTCCCATAAGAAATAATGGAAAACCAAATAGTTGGTTCTGGGGCCCCAAAACTATATTTATGAATTATTTTTTCTAGGACTTTAACAAATTTTGCAATTATTTCCTTCTTTAACTTGGCTCTCACAGTTTTCCTTTTAGCTGTATTGCTGGCATCTTTCTTTGGAGCTCTGGTTCTGCTACTTTACACAAATAAAGTACAAAAAAAGCCCCACAATGATGGATATTTTGGCACACGAACATAAGTGCTGCTTCGATTGCAGTATTACTGCTTGGTGCCCAAGACTCATTATTGGCCCATACACGTTTTTCAAGTTGGAGTTTCAGTGTGACTATTGACTAAAGCTATAAATACCAAACAGATTTATTTTTTCAAACTTTGCTGTTCACAGAGTGGAAGTTTGAGGTTACAGCCATTTGACAGCTAAGATGTCACTGTATATTTGGCCAGCTTCACAGCTCCAATGAAGCAGTATTGGTAATTTAAGAATTTTGCATGATGACAGTATTTGACGTCAGTATAATGTAACTACAGTGAAGTCTCCCCCAAATATGTCCTTCATTCAGTAAACTCTGTTCTGAAAGTTCAAGATCACTGCATAATGTTCAGCACCATTGGGTTCATTGTTCAACTTTGGATAATTCTGTTTCTGACACTATTTTTTTGGAAACTTTGTTATAAAATAATTTTTATAGTTTCTTGTTGCATAGACTAGCAAGATCATGATTATTGGGTAGAAACATAGTTTAGGCCTGTCTTATTAAGGTATATGATAATGTATTTTTCCACAGTAAGTTATTTGAGGCTGTTTAGTAGCAAGAATTTGAAAATTACTATCACAGCTCTTTCATAGCTGTTCTACTCCCATATTGTAATTTGTGGGTTGGATGGGATACCATTTTATACTTGACAAAAGTGTACTTGCACTGTGACCATAGGAACTTAGTCAGATTTTCTGGGACATAGTCTTAGCAGCTATGTAATAATCCTGCTACTGGATCAAATGGGATGTCTAGCTTTCTGAGGAATCGCCATACTAATTTGCACTATGGTTGCACCAGTCTACACTGTCCCTATCAGTGGAGAAGTTACCTTTTTTCTACATAGCTCTTCTGGCATTTGTTATTGATTGATTTCTTGATCATAGTCACTCTTTCTGGGGTAAGATGGAATCTCAGCATTGTTTTAATTTACATCTCTGTAATAACCAGTGATGTTAAACATTTTTTCATATATTTATTTGCCATTTGTATTTCTTTACCTGAGAAGTATGTATTCACCTCAGATACCCATTTTTGGAATATTACTCAATGTTAATTTATGTAATTGTATCATCTCATGCATAATCCACATACCTTTTGGTTAGGGTCCTGTCATTACTGCTCAGTATAAGCACCTTGGAAGGAATGACAAGTTTGTGTTTCTCTGTGTCCTTTATATAGTATAGCAAAGTTCTTGACCCATGTGTGACAAGCAATATTTTGAAGATAACAATATGTAATGTAACAACCATTGTTAATTTCCTATCTTCTTGTTTTGAAATTGAGTATTACTTTTATTCTTTTTAAAATAAAACCTTTTGTAACTTATTCTTGAAAAATGATAATACTTAACTCTTATCAAATTGCTACTCTATGCTCTACTTATGTTCCAGGTATTTGACATTCATATCATAAACAAGGACTGTAGAATTACAGTGAAGTCTCCATTTCCAGATAACAGAGATGTTGACTTATCAGAAATTCTTTAGCATTACATTGGGAATGCAAATTTAATCTATGCAGCACTGTCAGATTTGCAGCCAGCACTCTTTCCAGTAAGCAATAATGCATTAGTAGAAAGAAAATTAGATTTAGAATCAGAAGATCTGGATTCTGGTCTCATGTTAGGGACTATTAACACAATGAACTTCAGGTAATACTTTGGGCTCAGTTTTACTAATTTCTAAAATCAGGGATTTTTTTTTTTTAAGTTTTTTTTTGGCTTTTTGAGACAGGGTCTTGCTATGCAGTTGAGGATGGCCTTGAGCTCACTTTTGTAGCCCAGGCTGGTCTCGAACTCGCACCAATCCTCCTGCCTCAGCCTCCCGAGTGCTGGGATTACAGCTGTGAGCCACCACGCCTGGCAAAAATCAGGGATTTTAGATTTAGCAGTTTCAAGTAGCTTCTTTATCACTTTATCAGTGATCACTTTACATTTTAAAACAAACACATCTGATTTATCTACCACACCGTGCTTTTCTTTTTTTTTTTTTTTTTTTTTTTTTTTGGTGGGACTGGGCCTCAAACTCATGACCTTGCACTTGCCAGGCAGGCACTTGTGCTACGGAGCTATCTCCCCAGCACCCCCGTGTTTTTCATTTAGACTTTTTAACTCAGGACTTTAAACTCCTGTGACTTATACTCTTCTTTTTTCTTCATAAGATCCGTTGGCTTGTTTTACAGCTCAGTTCTGTCTGCTTCTGTGCAAGAATGCGTTCAGGTTTTCAGCTGTATTCTGCATGGAACATTCTAGCTTCTAGAGTCTTACGCACTCTCAGTGAAGGAATGGAGAGATGTAGTTCTTAGAGTAGTCAAGAAAGCTTTTAAAGGAGATCTTCTGCTTCCTGTGTAAGGAAGTTATGAGTGTAGGGTGAGGAGGACTTCTTTGGGTCTCTATTTCCTCAGTTTTTAAAGGAGAAGAAAAAAATGTTTTTTTGTGTTCCTTTTAAGGAGCTAGATAATTTGAGAATGCTGGTTTTGGTCAGCACTTAAGCAATGGGAAACTCAGCGCTGTGTAAATGACAGATTGTTTTATCTGTTTTTAACTAATATTCTTTGGATAGAGGAACAGAAGAAAAAGAACCAGCCAACACCAACATTTCCTTTATGGGAACCATTTTCGTTTACTCCATTCATCACATGAGCGGTTCTCAGCTGAGGAGAAACGTCAGCAGGCAGTGGCCTCTGGCAGGCCCTTGCTTGTTGCATAATGTAGTTGTGTTTATAGTAATCCCCACAGAGAAACCAGCCAAGGACCAGTTGCCAAGCAGAAGATTAATTTAATTTTTACCCTGCCCACAAGAGAATCAAATGGTGTGTTGGTGTCCACTAAGAGAAACTTGTAGATGTCCTTACACAGCACCTTGGTCCCCTTCTGACAGCTTAGACGTTGGTGTTAAAGCAAAAATGAGTGTAGGCTCCATTTGAACTGATAAAGCTAGGTTTATAAAGACATAAACTATTTTCTTTCATTTCTTTTAATCATTCTCAACCCAACCCATTTAAATTTCTTAATTCTTGGAGACTGCTATGAGGAAAGGAGAGCAATTTGTAGGTTTGTGAACAAGACTTCTGTAAATATTAAATATATGACAAATTTTATAAAACTTTGCTGGTATTCCCCTAAGTGTTGATATCACTATAAGTCATTACTGAAATGCCAAAATTCTTTTAAATGTTAAGACATGTTTTCAGTTATTGTACTGTGGATGGTGATGAAAGGTCATGAGTTGCATGGAGTTAAATGCTGTGAGCCCACTGACTCACTGGCTTTGAGGCTTCTCCCACGCCATCTAGAAGCCTTCAGGTCCACTTAGAGTTCAAGGTTGATGCAAGCCAGTAGAATGGCACATTCCTAGCTGACTGAGCAGCCAGGATACTTTGTCTCAGTCTTGACACCGCCATCTTGTACTGCATAAGCCAGAAAGGAGGCTGAGCTGTCCACCATGCCTGAGGGGGTTGGAATTAGCCTGCAACATGTGCTTGTGACCTACTCCCATCATGGAGACTGATTTTGGCTTCATTCTTCTCCCTCATGCGCCACAGCTCTAGGCTTCCCTGAATGCCAAAACTATTTTTGTGATAAAAACAATGCTCCTAAAATATACTTCTACGTACATTACTTTTCCTTATAGTTAATCTTTTATATATTCAACAAACACTTAACATTTTTCCTGTCAAAGTACGAAATGTATTAGGGATAGGATATTTAATAGTACTGGCAGGCATAGGTATGGTGGTGCATGCCTGTAATCCCAGCACTTGGGAGGCTGAGGCAGGAGGATCAGTGTGAGTTCAAGACCATCCTGGGCTACAAAAGT
>PVJA010033076.1:0-23667 GCA_004027025.1 Myocastor coypus | reverse complement strand
GAGGAGGAAGAAGAAGAAGAAGAAGAAGAAGAAGAAGAAGAAGAAGAAGAAGAAGAAGAAGAAGAAAAAGAAAAAGAAAAAGAAGAAGAAGAAGAAGAAAGGGAGGAGGAGGGAAAGAGAGAGAGAGGAGAGGGGCGGAGAGAGAGAGAGAGGGAGAGAGAGAGAGGAGAGAGAGGAGAGAGAAGAGACAGAAAGCATGTTTTCAAGCTTTCCCCTCCTTTAAAATTTGTTTTGGTTGTATCCCAAGCTTAGTGGATAATGACATCCATATCCATGGTGTGGCTTCCACCTCAGTCTCTTGTTTCATATGTAATTATTTCTAAAAATACCCACACAGACATGCCCAGCACTGTGTTTGACTAATTTCCTAGGTTTTTGTCAACTTTCAGCAAGTTGGCAACCAAGATTACTGATCACATCTAATACAGCATAATTTCCACCTTAGAGTTTTTGCTTTGTCTCCTTCCCCTGGTTTGAATGTTTTTTTTTCTCCAAAATATATGTGCAATAATTCCAAAACTTCTTACTTCTGGCCGTTGTTCGATGTGTCACTTTCTAGTCTTTCCTAGTCACCTTATTTTTACCTCCAAATACAATATATTATTGCTTTTCTTTCAGTATTTATAATCGTATTACATATTATATACTTCATTATTTGTATGGTTTGTTATGTTTTCTACATTAGAGTCAAAGTTCTATGGGAACCAGGACATTTTAGCAATTATTCGTGTTCAATATTGTCTGCCCTGCATGTAGACTATGTCTGTCTCAAAGTGTTGGTCCAGAAAAATCTTGAGTAAGTAAATAGCATTCAAATAAATGAAGGAACAGTTCAGGATATGACTTTTGTAGTCAAACAAACTCAGGCTCATATCTGAGCTCTGCAGCTCACTGTAAAAATTTTAATGAGACAATCTATACAAAGACTTTAATAGAGTTTTTGGAGTGTACAAAGTAAAAATGACACATGAAAATAAAATATTCTCTACCATATGTATATTTGAAAACACAGAGTATGAGTTTCACAGCCATGTCTTGCCACAAGGTGGATGTAGCATTCTTAGCTATAAATTAGCAAGATTCCTGAAGCAGTAATGAAACAACAGTGATTTTTCAGGTTTATGGGATATCCTATTTTCTCAGTTTAAATACTCTCAATGATCTTCTCAGAAATTATGAGGCTTCATCTTATTCCAAGTTTATTTGAGTCTTGTATAACTTCGGTTAGTCTTTGGATGCTCTGCTCTCTCATATCCATAATGTGTGGACATATGCTCTTTCACTATTGCCATATTGACCATTTTGTTAAACAAAAAGATGCCTAAAATTATCTAGAAAAATGTTGTAAACCTAACTTTGGTGGAATTGCCTCATATGGATTTGGAAAGAATAACATTTATAGCAATAAATGCAGACAGACTTCTATTTGTTTTTCAAGACCTGCCTGAGATGTATCTGTTCCCTAGCAATAACCCAACTATCTTCCCTAAGGCTAACATAGGTTGTCTATAGATAAATCCTAACAAAGGATTCTAATATATTAGGGTTAGGAGGAACTTCAAAGATTATGTACCTATCCTTCCCCGCTTGACATTATGGATGGGGACACTGTGGCGCAGAAACAGCAATGGATTTGACACATGAAAATCCACTTATTCAAAAAAGAATAAACTGCATATTGAGTGTATGATCCAAAAATATGCTAGATGTTTAGAATAAAAAGGACTATTATAGTAGAAGTCACATGGTAATTAACCCCCTCATGAATCATCCTGCTTGATTTCAAAGATCATTATTGCTACTTTCTGAAGAAGTTCTGGAAGTTCTTTCTCATGAGCATCTTTATTTGCAATGTCTGGGCTGCTCTAATGTCCTGAATAAGTTCAAAATGACATTTTTCATTCATTTTTTGACTTTGTGAAAGATACAGAAGTCACATAGTGGCAGATTCACTGAATAAGGTAATTAAGGAAACATCAGTAGCTGTTTTTTCTTTGTTGTTTGTTTTGTTCTTGTGGTACTGGGGATCAAACTTGGCACTTCGTGTTTGCCAGGCAGGTATTTATGCTGCTGATCTACATTACTACCCATCATAAGGTTTTATAATCCTGTCTTTCTGTTGAGTGACATTCAACAGTAGTATTCACCGTGTAGTTTTTAAATTACAACTTGTATAAAGATGCTCACAAAAAGACTTCCGGAACTTTTACAAAAGTGGCAAAAATAATGGGATACGTGTATTTGGAGGAAAGTAGTATATTTAGAGGTATATTAATGACAAAGTATCACTTACTGTAATCATTTCCACTTAAATACACAATATATTTCTCATCATTGTATTTTACTAGCCACAACTAGGAACCATGTTAGGGAATTTAATATATACTTTCTTGTGCAATAATCAGGACAGTCCAATTAGGAAGGCACTATTATTCTCTTTTTCTACCTTACTGAGTACTGTGAGACCTAGATAACATTTTGTACCTGAGTATATATGTGTACTTCATAGAGGATTTTTAAAGAGCAGTGAGCCAAATGAAGTAATATTCAAGTAAAACTGCTATTATCCTGATTGATCCAAAGAGTAAATTTCAATGATCTAGCAATCCTATTTAGTAAAGAGAATTGGAAACTATCTCATTACATGAGACTGAGGAGGAAAACAGACACAAAATACTTTCCTACTAAATCTAATAGCACATGCCTTTGTGTATAAAGGACAAAAGATACCATTATATTGCCTATACATAAAAAATGGTGATATGCAACTGTGCCTGTGTAAAAAGCACAGAGTTGCATAACAAGTGATACCAGGACACAGATAGAAATTTAGTAGTGACACACATAAAGGATAGAGTCTCCAGTACAACCAATGTGTGGCTGAGCTAGAACTTCTGTTCAAGTGTGCTGAAAGAAAATAACTCAGTTTCATTTACTTCTGTGAGTTTCTGAATTTAGCGTGCATATGACTGATTTAGAGAACTAGTTACAAATACAAATCCCTATATTCACATAATTTCTTATCCAAATGGTCCTGATTGGGTTCACTGAATCTGAGTCTACAAACATTCCCTGCACTGACCAGATAGATAGTTCAGTAGAATATATGCTTGCCTAGTAAGTGCAAGTTCCTGAGTTCAAGCCCTGGTACGACAAAAAGAAAAATCCCTTCAGGATATTGTGATACAGCTGACCCACTTTTTAAAAATTTGACATGTACTATCTTAGTCATTTAGCTAGGCCAACACAACAGATAGGCCACGAAATGGTGGTCACTTCATCTTTTAAAAGTGACACATTTCCTTTCCCCATACACATAAAACTGCATTCAAATGTCTAACTTGTATTACAATATCCCTCAGAAGGGTACTGCACCTCAGAATGCTCAATACCAAATGTCATGACCGAATCCTCTAATTCATAACTTTCCTATTTTTAATAAAAAAGATTAAGTGGTTATTAGTGAACCATAGCATTTCTTGAATTTTACAATGCAAAAGAAAATGAAACATTTTACAAGGTTATCTCTTGCTCTCCCAACATGGTGGCTTCAGCCAAAAAAGAAGTAGAGGAAGACCAGGACCCTAAAAGATTTTCTTGCTGAGAATGGAAGGAGAGGTGGAAGGACCATATATCTCCAAACTAGTCAGCAGGGCTCAAGAAATGGATGACCTGGAAGGAGATGCTTCAACCACCTGGCACAGGAATTATGATGATGTGTACAAGGCACTCCAACTAAACATTCCATCGTTCCCACTGCTGAGGAACCCAAAACAGACCAAACTTTTCTTCCCAAATCACCACCCTGCACTGCTTTTCTAGGGAACGTGTCCTATGAAGTGACATAAGAGTCTGTTAAGAAATTTTTTTTTGTCTTTTTGAGACAGGGTCTCGCTATGCAGTTGAGGCTGATCCTGAGCTCACTTTTGTAGCCCAGGCTGGTCTCGAACTGGCACCAATCCTCCTGCCTCAGCCTCCTGAGTGCTGGGATTACAGGCGTGCGACACCACGCCCGGCTGTTAAGAAATTTTTTATGGGATTAAATATCAGTGCAGTGCATATGTCATATGAACCTAGCAATCCAAATTAATCTGGAGCCAGAAGACACCCAGAAGAGCAAAAGCAACCCTGGGCTACAAAGGAAGGGAAGGAGGCATCACAATTCCTGACTTGAAATTATACTACAAAGCTACTGTGATAAAGTCAGCAAGGTACTGGCAAAAAAAAAAAATACATCTGAGGATCAGTGCAACAGAAAAAAAGATGCAAGTGAATTACAAATACACTCCATCACTTTATCTTTGAGAAAAGGGTCAAACACTTTCAAAGGAAAAATGGTAACCTTTAACAAATGGGGCTGATAAAAGCGGCTTTCCACATGACAAAGGCTTAAAATAAACCTATGCCTAGCACCATGTACAAAACTATAGCCAGAATGAATCAAATATTTAAGCATTAAAACTAAAATGCTAAATATTCTGAAGGAGAAATTAGGTAGAACTCTTAAAGACAGGAATAGGTAAAGGACTGAGGAACAAAAAATAAACTTTACAGGAAATAATTAAAAGGATCAAAAATTCAGATCTCATATTTTTGAAAAGTTTCTGCGCATCTAAAGAAATCACCAACAGATTAAAAGAAAAGCTCACAATTGAAAAAAATTATAGCTACCTGTGCCTTAAATGAGCTTTATGCAGAAAATATAAAGAACTTTTAAAAATCAAGCCTACAAAATTCAAAGATCCAATCTAAAAATGGGCATCTGAAATGAATATACACTTCACAAATTAAGAGGTACAAATGGCCAATTCATATATCAAAAAGTATTCAACATTATTAATCACTGAAGAAATGCAAGTTAAAATAACACTGAGATTCCGTCTCATCCTAGAATGTCTAATATCAAGTAGTCAGCCAATACAAAAGCTGTGTGGAAAGAATACTTCTCTGTGGTTAATGGGGGTATAGACTGATACACCAACTACAGAAATAAGTGTAGAGATTCCTCATAAAACTGAGATTAGAAGGCTCATTACAGTCAGCGTTTCCTCTCCCTGGTATTTTTCCCAAACAACTTAACACATCATACTTCAGTGATATATGTGCTCCCTGTTTACAGCAAAACAAATTATCATAGCTAAATATTTTGAAACAACTCAAATGCCCATCAACTGAGGAATGGCTAAAAAACCTGTAATGTTTTTACACAGTTGTGTATTACTCAGCTGTAAAGAATCATAAACTCAAGGCTTTTATGGGTATGCAATATAACTACAATTGTTGAATTCGTATGATTTTGTTTCATGAAATTGTGTATCATTTCTGATCCTTTTTATTTTCTTTCAAAATAAAAAAATAAAGAAATATCATAAGGTTGACCATTCCTAGATTTCCCTTTCTATGGTTCCCTTTATGTCTTTGTACAATTCCTTCCTTGCACCTCTGTGTTTAGGTACATCTTACACTTTTAAAATTACTTAAATTTTTTTCATATCTGTTACGCAGGATATGCTGCTGTAAGCCTTTATTTCAGCTGCACAACAACCTCTAAATGCAATGTTTTAAAGTTACAGATGAGAAAATTGCAGCACAGTAAATGTAGTACTCAATTTCCTTTTTGCTGGAACACAATATCTGACATCCAGACTTAAAAGGGAAGTTCATTCAGCTTCAGAGGTCTCAGTTTCTGGTCAGCTAATGGCAAGGCAAGAACACCATTTCACAGAGTTCATTAGAATGAAGCTGCTCATTTGGGGGCAGTTAAGATGCAGAGAATGATAAGAGTGAGAGAGACAGAGAGACAGAGACAGAGAGACAGAGAGACAGAGACAGAGAAACAGACAGAGAGAAACAGAGAGAGAGACAGAGAGAGACAGAGAGAAAGCCACCAAAGGCCTCCCCAACAGGTCCCCACCTCTAAATGGAGCATTTACCTGCTAATTACAACATCTGTGTGGTCCAACCATATTAACAGGAGTTGCTTCATACAGTCAACAATTAAGAGTTACCATTTTCACGCTGATCCACCAGGTCTGGGCTCAGGCAAGACCTATCCATCTGGGCAGCCCTGCCCTGTCAGCCACCAGAAATCTGCCCCTGCCAACCCATGCTGACTGAATGGGCCTGTCCAGGTAGGACCTGTCCATCTGTGTGCACCTGCTCTGCCACTGGACTCTGGCCCTGCCCAGAGGCTGTTACTGATGGGAACATATGCAGGAATATTAGACCTGCACCCTGTCACCAACAGAGATCTTTCCTCACCCAGAAACTGGCTCTGGCATCTGCTATGGAACCCTGCAGCAAAATTCCCTGCAGGGAGGCTGGAAGTCAGACACTATCAGCTAATCCAGGAGCTGAACATCTTGCAAAAGAAGCACAGTGGGCTCTCTTTCAAAAGCTGCAGCAGGAAGAAGCTGAGCACAGCACCCAGATCCAGCCGAGCACATCTGAATGGGATCAAGATTGGTGTATCTAGATCCAAATTTTGATAGGCACAAATGGTATAACTTCACCAAAGTACAGAGGTCACTGCTATATAAAATGATAAACAGGAAGAAAAAGTTGCAATCTCAGGTCCCAAGTCCATTCAGAATAAATACAGGAGACATTGCCATGGAAGAAAACAGGAATCATGCAGCTGAAATCACTGAGTGGGTAGCATGTGAGAGAGGCAGACAAGTGCAGAAACATATAGAGGAACTAAGAACAGAGATAACATCTCAAGTAAAAAAAGAAATGCCTGAATTAATAGAATCTGCGGTTGAAAAACAACTGCAGAAAAGGATAGAGGAAATCAGACAAGAAATAACCCCTGAAGTAAAAAAAAAAAAAAAAAAAAAAAAAAAAAAAAAAAAAAAAAAAAAAAAAAAAAAAAAAAAAAAAAAAAAAAAAAAAAAAAAAAAAAAAAAAAAACCCCAAAAAAAAAAAAAAAAAAAAAAAAAAAGACATCTATAAACCAACAGCACCTAATGTAGGGAAGAACTTCAGAATGATAAAGAGGAGACTGGAGCAGATACAATCTCTAAAGTAGAGAAAGAAAAGATATCTAAAATGAAAGACTTAAATGCTACTAAAGAAGACATAGATAAAAAAATTAGAGGAGAATAGAAAAATGGTAGATTTACTGACTAAGCAATATAGGAAAGAAATGTCACATGAGACAGTTTCAAAGAGGTATACAAGAAAGTAAAATCTCAATCAGAAGCTTGCACCACCATATGAATGAAAGCGAAGATAGAGTTTCAGGTCCTGAAGACACAGTAGCAGCTAGTGAAAAGGTAAGAAAGCATCTCTTAAAAACACCTAGGATGAAGGAAAAATAATGCAATATCTGTAACACAAGGCAAAGATGAACAACGGAAGACTACTAGCCATCAATGAGAAAGAAGGATTCAATACAACTGATGTAAAAAGAATATGGGCAGAAGTAATAGCAGAAAACTTCCCAAGTATGAGAAAACAATCAGACATTCAGGTGACTGAAGCATACCAAACTCCAAATAACATCAACTCAAATAAAAACACTCCCAGAAATATAACAGTCAAGATCCCAGAAATCCAGCTGGAGAATAATATGCTAAAAGCTGCTAGAGAAAAGAAACAGATCACATTTAAAGCATAGCCCTTTCTCTCCACAAACCCTGAGGTCAAGAAGAACATGGAGCAGAGTGCTTCAAGTCCTCTATTAACACATTCCAGTCCAGACTGCTATACCATGCAAAACTCTTGTTCCAGTATGAGGGAAAAGTCAAATACACACATTACAAGGAGCAAATAAAGAATTTCATGATGACAAAGCCAACACTATATAGACTACTAAAAATTATTTTACAGAAGGACCAAAATGACCAGAACTCAGCAAATAAGAGCAGAAAGAACCCATCAAATATGGCAAACAATTAAACACAGGAGAAAAAGGGGTAAGCAGTAGTAAGAGACATGTCAATCATAAGTCAATACATTTCAGTTATAGCCATCAATGTAAATGGAATCAATTCTCCATCAGAAAGAAATAGAGTGACAGTGGATAAGGATGCAAAATCCAAAGTGTATACAAGAAACACACTTAACTAATAAAGAAACTCACAGTCTAAAAGTTCAAGCATGGAAAACAGTACTACATGCTCCAGCACCTCAAAAAAGGAGGATTAACAATCCTGTTTGCAGATAGTCTAAAACTTCAAACCAAGATTGCTCAAACAAAATAAAAAAAGACCACTACCTACTGGTTAGGGGAAAAATTCAAGACAAAGGGGTAACATTCATAAACATGTATGCACCTAACATGAGAGCACCAAGTTATATAAGTCATCTTAATGGACATAAAACATCTACTATCCAAGAGCCAGGCGTAGTGATACACGCCTGTAATCCCAGCACTTGGGAGGCTGAGACAGGAGGATCAGTGCAAGTATGAGACCAGCTTGTGCATAAAAAAGGGAGCTCAAAGACAGTCTGAACTGCATAGCGAGACCTTTTTTTTCAAAAAGAGGCAAAAAAAATCTACTATCCAATAAAACAATATTAACCATAGACCTTAACACCCCTTTATCCCAAAAAGATAGTTCAAACAGACAAAAAATAGCAAATAAATCACACAACTGAACCAGAACTTGGCACAACTGGATTTGATGGATATACACAGAGTGTTCCACCATACTTTGGAATACACATATTTTTCACCTGCACATGTGATATTTTCCAAAATAGACCACATACAACTGCCTAGCTCATGCTTAAGTATATACAAGAAAACAGAAATTATGCCATGCATATTATCTGACCACAGTGCAATGAAACGGGAAATAAATAACAACAGAAACCCAGAAATACCTAGAAATTAAACAACGCCCTTCTCAGCAACCAGTGTGTTCCAGATGAAATTAAACAAGAAGTTAAACAATATCTACAATTCAATGGAAATTCAAGCACAACCTACTGGAATTTATGGGATGCAATGAAAGCAGTTCTTAGAGGTAAATTTATAGCACTGAACTCACACATGAAGAAAACAGAATGAGTACAAATAAATAATCACATGCAGCACCTAAACTGACTAGAAAATGAGGAGCAAATGAAACCAAAAGCTCAAAGACGGGAGGAAATTAGAAAGATTAGAGCAGAAATTAACTCAATTGAGACAAAGAACACGAAACAAAGAATTAATGAATCAAAAAGCTGCTTTTTTTTGAAAGATTAAGTGAAATTGATAAGGCCTTAGGTAACCTCATCAAAAAGAGGAAAGAAAGGACTCAAATTCAAGCAAGGATGAAATTACTACAGACCCAGCTCTTTTTTCTCACCTCTCTGCATACAGCTGCGATTTGTCCTTCATCCATACATGTCTCTGTGACCACATCCATCAAAGAGCCACCGGCCAAGTATTCCATGACCACCCAGTGAATTGTTACAAAGCTGTAATTTGTACCTGTGGTTTGAATTAACTGAACACGTTGAAATATGTAGCATGTGTCTGTAGTGTAATAGCATAAAATGACAACCATAGGCTCAGGGGAAAAGGATAGTTTTGTGTCCTTTTGTATTCAAATTGTTTCACAGTGCATTTTTGTCTCTTAAGTAGCTGTTGATTAAAACACTTCTTAAAATGAATGGTATATGTGTAGGTGAAGGGGGGCTCTAGCATTTGAAGCACCCTGTCTGTTTCTTTGTGACATGTAGTTTGTTGAATTTTCTTTTGAATTTCAATATTTATTAAAATAAAGAATAAAAAGGAAAAACGTTTTACCATCAACATTCTTCTCCTTTACTATCACACATTCTTTTTTAAAAGAAACTCCTGAGGTTCTTAACATAGGCTTTAGAAAGTTATAGCTGTAAAATTGTTTATAATACTTGTATACATATGTATAATGCATTTTAAAGTGTGAGGCCATAGTTTTTATCTGAAAATTAAATGGTCCTATGACACAAAAATGTTTAAGAGGCACATGTATCACTGCTGGCTTTGTCTTGGTAAGTTAACAATGAAAGGAATAAATTTTCATATATATTTCAGATTTCTTTATGTATTTTTATGTATTTTAGTACAAGGTCTACAGGGTCTCACTACATATATCAGACTCAGTGATTCTTGTACCACCATACCCAGGCTCAACTGCCATCTCAGCATGCACTGGAACTGCAGCCAGCACAGCACTCCAGGGATTGAACCCAGGCTGCTGCACTCTGCCTAAGCAGGCACTTTAGTCCACTGAGCTATATAGCTAGCCCTATTTTTTTGTATTATTTTGGGTGAAAAGTATACTAGTAAAGGACTCAGACCTTGTTTTCAAATTTTACCCTGTACTTTACATGACGAAGGGAGCATGAGTAGAGATAAACATACATATTTTAGCTCATATTTGAGCTAAAACTTCACTTTGAAGGTTTTCTTTGAAGGTAGTTCAAATACTGTTAGTATGAAAGATTGTTTATTTAGTTATACTGGATTGTTACAAAACATTATCTGGAATAGATGAGTAGAACTTATACATACATTTTCTCAGTTTTAATAGATGTTCCTATACATGAATTTTACCCTCAAATTTTCATGCTATTTGAGGGATAATTGGTTTCATCACAGAAAAATACATACCATTTCGGTGAGTGTTGAAATTTAGAGACTATTTTGGAGTCTTGTTAAGTGAAAGAATATCTGTTTGGGATGGGAAATACATAAAGAAGAAGTAATTTCTTTCCAAAGCTGACCATAAGTAGTAGTTACAGGTTTGTATCTTTATATAAGTGTGAAAAGCCCAAATCTTAATGGAGTTCTTGGCATATTACAGGGTTTCCAATGATAGGTCTTATAATTATTACGCAGATTCCACAGTGGCATTATAGAACGCTATTATTATACTGTAAATCAATATAAATCAATATATAAAAGTTTTTCAGCTTAGAAATTATAATTACTATATATCAACTACATTCTTTTTACTATGTTTTACTTGGCTTTCTTTTTGTTTTGTGCTTCTACCCCTTCTCCAGTAAAATTTATAATAGCAGTGGCAACTATTCAGTTTTATAAATAATACATGAGCAAACAAATCAATGTCTGGATTTTGTGTCTGATTTGGCACCTCATAACCTTTAAATAATAATTCATTTTGAATAAACATAGACTCAATTGGCTCCATTCAAAGTTCCTTTAATGACTGCGTGTGCTTTCACTATCTTGTATTCTTTTTAGTGTATTTCTCTTTAACTAATGCACCACTTAAGCCCTTGAGAATCAGATGTTGTTCCAATTCATTTAGCTGGTGTTGTACGATGTTGAGGTTTACCAGTATTCGCTTGTGTATGGCCATTGACTGTGGGAAGTTATTTATGATATCTTGAGAAAGTTTGTGGACTGAAGGACTGTTAGCACTGATGTGGTGTGAGCAAGAAGGAGTCGCTTTCACTACTGTACATGCAGTCGAATTTGATGTTTCACCAATTGTTGTCTGTAAAAACTGATACATATGTATGTAGTTCATTGAATTTAGTAATTTAAAAATACTACTAAGTCACAGCTCGGTTACAAAAGATGAACTAAGGTTTAGAAGATACTAAGGAATGTAGTATGCTCCTGTAGTATACTTTGCCAAGAACAACACTGAGAAGAACATATGAAAATTGCCTTCTAGTACCAAAATGTCATATGCCTTATACTTTTGAGTAGTCTCATACTTCCACGTTTGGATCTTATCTTTGGCCCACTTTCAGACTTGAAATATGTGTGATTACTGTATCCAAAGAGCTCTCACACTGTTGTCGGAAGAACAGAAGAGGAATGTGAGCAAAATGCGAGAAGTGAAATAAGGAAAGAGCAGGTAGAAATTCTTAAAGCAGGATGAAGTGGTCAGCTGAAAATCAGTCCATGTTACTTAGTGACTTGGGTCTATTTTACAACAAAGCACAACTCTGGAATCTATGGACTGAGGCCTTAGAGAGAAAAGCAATTAAAATCTAGGAACCTTTCAACAGAAAGAGATAAGGTCATGTTTTTACTGCACTATCTTTTCGTTATTCTACAAATTCACTCCCTAATCTCCGTATTCAGATAGTTTCATGTAAGTCCAATCTCGCTTACCTTTTCTTGAACTCGGTTTTTCCAGAAGGCAAATATGAAGCAAAACAGCTGCGATCGCTAGGACCAAAAGGATGGTCATGGTTCCTTCAATCTTCAGTCTCTTCGTTTTTCTTAGGACCAAAGTTCTCAATTTGTAGTTGGGAAAGTAGGGGCCGTTTACTGCGCAGAGTGAGGAAGGTGCGGGCTGGTGTAACCGCTATCCCTCAGTTCTTGGTGCCGCTGAAGAGAGTGCTGAGGAGCCAGGCTTTATATAGAGGAGCTGACGTGCAACGTCATAATTGGTATGCTCAGCTAGGGGGCATTGTGACTCAATCAGTGACTTAGAATCCTGCACACAGGTCAGGCTGTTCTTAATAACCAACCACCCGCGTGGTTACTGTGTGAAATCTTTTGAGAAGAGAATTAGGAGTCATTGAAGGAATTTGGAAATACAATAAAGTTACATACTGCAAATAGCTCAAGAGAAGGAAGGCAAGGGGAGAAGGGGAGGGAAAAGGAAATTCAAGATATAGCACAGACAGGAAAGTATTAACCACAGTGAAGGAAAATATTGTACGACTCAAACATGAACTGGGAATAATAATAACAATAAGAATGAAAACGGGGAAAGAGAATTTAGAGAGAGAAGGAGGGAGGCAAGTGGGAGAGGAAGGGAATTTAAAAAGAAAGCTTTGTTTTATACATGCGCCTTCTCACCAAGATGACTATAAACTTCAGATGCTGTGAACAAACACTAATAAAATTTTTAAAACTTACAAAAATTATAAAAGTGATCTGTCTCTCTTTCTTCTTTCTTTTAAAAGTATAGCTGTCTTTGCTGCAACTACACAATTACCCACTTAAAAGCCAAGATATAGCAAATAGTTGCCCACTAATTGCTAGAAAAAATACCTTCTCCTCATTCCTAATTCTATTTTTTGTATTTATCTCAACCTTGATCACAATGGAATAATTATGTATATTTCTGTCATTTTACAGTTTAAAAACTAATTTCAGAGATATTCTCATATGATCCTCACAGCAAATTTTTATTGTGGGTCTGCTAAACAGTGAGCCCATTTTTGCAAACACAAAAACAGATTCAGGTGACACGCTCATTTTATGCTAGCAGCAGAAGCAGGAATTGAATGGTAGGATTTCAGCTCTGATATAAACCATCCCACTCCTTGACCCTCATTTATATCCTCCAAACTTCCTCCTCTACTCTGATTTGTGAGCACCACGTCCTTACTAATTTTTAGCCAGGAAAAGGCACTAATGGAAGGTAGCTGATAAAGGAATCATTCTCCTAGACAAGAATGTTCATGAAGCTCATTTTTTTGTGGAAGATGACACTAAACTGAAGATCCACAACTAAAAACAATGACCACAGCCACCTCAAAGTGAACGTCGAACAGTAAGATTGAACTCTGCTTTTAGAAAAACTTTCATTTCATATAAAGACTGGCTTGGTCAGCTTTCCTATTGCTGGGACAATATATTCAACATGTTAGAAGAGGAGAGGTTTACACTGGTTCATAGTTTCAGAGGTTTAAGTCTGGTTAAGTGGCTCGAAAGCAGAGACCTTATGGCAGAAAGGCATGGTGGAGCACTTTAGCTGGCAACAAAACAAAGGGGAATTAGATAAGAGAAGATCGGGCTAGGGACTAGATATGGCATTTGGACACATAAGCACATATATGGATGCATGAAATTATGCATAGAGTAAATATATTATCTATGAATTTTCTTGTTTAATTTAGTATTGTAAATGAAATGTATGAAAGCAGCATTTAAAAAATATAAATGCTTACTAAAGCACAGTATGCTATTTTGAGCACTTTATATGTATATCCCAGTAAATCATCAAATAACCTGAATGAAATTTTTATTGATTTCACTTATATTCTAAAAATGAAGAGGCAAAGAGTTGCTAAGTAACTTGCCTGAGATCACACACTTAGTAAGTGACAGAACAGCAATTCAAACCCAAATCTTTTTTATCCCAAATACAGCACATATTTAGCTACCAGTTATTCAGCAGTATAGCATAAAGCATCTTCTTGGTGTTAGAATAGACTTAAGAATTTAAAGAAACTAAAGAAATTAAAGAAACTCAGAATCACAACTGATTCCACTTGATATGCTTGTTTAGCATGTACTCACAGAAAAGAATACGTTGGGTCAAATTTATTGCATCTTATTCCTTGTTTCTTTTGTCCAATTTGATTATATTATGCTTGAATATAAATCTGTGCAAACTACGGCTTCCATTTGCAAAAAGATAATATAATAGTGGTACAATTCGTGTGATGATAGAATCTAATAGGTTTTATCTAGCCTATAAAATGTCCCTGACTTATACGAGTTGAGAATGTTCACAAATATCAACAAGTCTTGAATTTAGCTTTCCAATACTTTACATTGTTTATTTGTGTAGAAGTTGAAGAAGAATCCATTTATCAGAATTATCAACAAATCTAACTTAGAAACATTGTTCCAGAGTGGAACTTGATTCTAAACTAGGGACTTCTCGTATCCTAGAACCCCCACCCAGCCCTCCATTATCATATAGCCACATGAGTAAGGATAAATGACTATCAAGTGAAGCACAGGAACATTTTCTAGCTTCCTTTAGCAAGGCATATTTGGTAGAAATGTACAGCACACATCTGCCTTATTTAAGGAAATTGTGCGTTCATCTTTCCTTGTGTAAATGCCATCTTAGTGATTTTTCTCCGTCTCTAAGAGCTGCAGTCCATTTGTCAACATCTTTGAATTCTAGCACTAGATGGCAGTGCTCTCCAAGCTTTTGATAACTTGCGAGTACAGTTTTGTCTTTTTTTCCTGTGCTCATGAAGCAAATTAACTATCTTTTTTTGCCAGCAAAATCATGCCCAGGTGTTTGCTATGCTGTCGTTTCAGAAAGACATTTTAATTTTATCAATTTCCTGGCATTTTAAGCATGACCTGGATCCTCTTCAAATAAAACTGAAACTCCTCAGTTTAATTCAAGTATTCTGAATCCAGACTATATTGGGAACTGTGACCTGGGTGTCAACAATAAAGAAATAAAGATAGGCTTGATGCTTAAGAAATGTTCAGTCTACTTGGGTCTGATGCATGAACAGAAAGTTATATGACACTATCATTAGCCCTGTGAAGGGTAAGCACAAGATGAGGGCCCCACCTCAACAGAGGCTCAGGAAAGTCCTCCTGGCAGAGGTGACACTAAGAGTTGCATTTGAAATAATGGACAAGCATTAGGCCAAAAAGGAAGGGTGTGGGGAAGTGTACTGTAGGTAGTAGAAACAAACAGCTGTTACAGGGTGGCTCATGCTGTGGAAGTATGGAACAGATGCTGGGTACCATAAAAGATCAAAGCATGAAATATAAGGGTAGGTGGGAATCAAGCAAGTAACAAAACAGTAGTGTTACAACCAAGAAATATTATGCAAAGATATCTACTCCCAACTATACCTTGAAATAAAAGTGTCATCACCTTACTTTCAGAAGAAATAATTTCCCAATTTCAGACCACAATATGCCTTTACAGTACTATTATTTGTTATTTACCATGTCTCTGTTTAGAACTAAGCCTTACACGAAGAGCCTCTTCATACAGTGACATTTGAAGAATCAGAAATATCTCTAAAATATGCCTATGAGTGTTACTAACATTTCTTATTTGACAAATGGAGAAAATTCATTTCAGAGAGGTTAAGTGACGTGCTTATAATCACATAGCTAACAGGTGACAAAGCTAGTACTTAGAGATATATACAGACGATGTGCAGGAGAAAGAATCAGTCTACCATGTGACTGAGAATGACAAGAAGTATTTGCTGACTCAGATGATGCCTAATGTGGGTTGTGAAAATCAATAACAATGATAAGGAAAATATTTCTCTTCTTTAACCTGCCTTGTGTGTTATACAGTGTGCTGTTTTGTAGGACCCTGTCCCTTTGCTCCTTATCTCTTTGCCATGAGTTAATTAGTCTTCTCTGCAACATGTTCCCATCTTGGTTTCTTGTTCTCATTTCTCAGACAAAATACCCGACACTCAAAATTAAGGAAGGAAACATTTATTGAGCTCACAGTTTGTGGAGGTTTCAGTCCATACTCAGCTAACTCCAAGATAGAGTAGCACATGGCAGAGAGCAGCCATTCCTGGCTGTGGAAAACAACAAACGGCAAAATTGGGGGTAGCAGCTGTTGCTTATTGCAGTTCTCTCTCCCCTCATTGTATTATAAGCAGGCTACCCTGGGGTGGTGGTGCACAACTCACACAATGTCCTTGCTCTCCTCTTGCACAAGATGAGGATGTTTACAAGGTAAGAACTAGGCTGTCTTCCAAATTAGTTAATTAAACTTCTAAACTTCTCAAGTTGACATAGTACATCAACCAGCGCAGTTCGTACCATGATATTTTGCTCACCACAGGCCCCACAGCAGCTAGGTCCACTGTTACGGTTTACATCTAGTTGCCCCCCACAAAGCCTCACGCAACCATGGGGCGGGGATTTCTAGAGTTTGAGACTTGAATGATGATACCGTGGAATTACATATTTTAGTAATGTTTCAATTATGGTCTGAGTATTGCCGAGACTATGGGTGTGGTCTGAGGCAGATAGGCTAAGGCAGAGAGCCTGATGTAATTTCAAAAAACGAGACAGAGAGATAGACTCATGCTGTTGCTCTGCTACCCTGGTTGGTCGGTTGCTTCTGTCGCGATTGTTGCTGTTCCGCCACCATGAACTGGATGCTATCTGCATTGTGGCTTTCTCTGCCTTGGATCCAGCCAAGTATGGACTGAAACCTTCAGTAACTGTGAGCTAAAAAAACCTTTCCTTCCTTCATTTTCAGTGTCAGGTATTTGTCCCAGCAGCTAGAGAAAAGTAAATAAGACACTCACCAATCCATCATAGACTGAAACCTCCAAAACTATGAGCAATGATAAACATTTCCATCTTTTTTTTAATGTTATGGCCAGCTCAGCCCAGCCTGGGGGTGGAGCTGGCACAGTATGTGGTGCCGGGGATCGAACCGCGGTCCCTGCTGTTGCCTAAGATTTCCTAAGCAGGTGCTTTGGACTACTGAACCATGTCTCCCCTTCCACATATTTCCCATTTCCATCTTTCAGTTGATTTTCCTTGGACATTGTTTACAGTGAAAGAAAGCTGAAAATTACAGAAAGAACAATTACCTCATTTTATAGATAGAAAAGTTCAAGTTCGGGAAAATTAACGAATTTCCACAAGGGTACATATCCAGCAAGTAGAAAAGTGCAAATTTGAATCCAAGTAGTTTGCTTGCAGAACCAAGAGCAACTGGGGATGAACAAGGGCATTTCATGCAGAAGTATCAGGTAGAGGTTCGTGAGCCAGCATGAATGGTTGCAGACACAGAACAGGTTGGAATTGCTGGGCTATAAATTTGGGTTAGATAAGGAGCTAGAGAAGTGTTAAGGCCCTTGGGTGTCCTGGTGTAATCTTGGGCCTGACATGCCAGAGCAGGAAGCAAGAGAGTATGGGAGAATTGCGAAATTGCAAGCAGAGACAGAATTCTGTTTGTCTGATGAGCGTCCTTCCTACCTCAGCTATGTCAGGCAGTAACATCCTGTGGCACAGAAATCACTCTAAAACTCATCCTTCTTCCTCTGTTTATACGTGCACAGTGGTACTTCTTACTCCTATATTTTTACAAGTTGTCTGAGATGGCATATTTTAAAGACAGTGGCTCTCATAGTCAGGGCCCTAAACTGATAATCGGAGGCAACTGGAAATATAATTCCTCTAGCCCTATTTAGATTCTTCCAAGTCAGAAATCCTACAGGTAGGACCTGGCAATTTGCTCTTTAGCAAGCCTCCAGGTGATTCCATGTATCAGTAATGCTTGAACACCACTATCTTGCAATATTTATTTACTTATTTAAGAGAATAAAAATAGTAAAAAAAAAAGAAAGAAATGGTACAGAATTTCTCGAAAGAGAATAATAGGATTTCAAAATGATTGTCATATTACGTATTATTATTATTTTTTTTGTCTTTTTGAGACAGAGTCTCCCTGTGCAGTTCAAGCTAGCTTTGAGCTCACTTTTGTAGCCCAAGCTGGTCTCGAACTCGCACCAATCCTCCTGCCTCAGCCTCCCAAGTGCTGGGATTACAGGCGTGAGCCACCACGCCCGGCTGTATTATTGTTTTTAAATGAGTTGTTCAGACTATCAGATCATGTATATGCCATTGGTTTCATCCTTCAGCTCTTTGAAGTAAAGCGATAATGTTTTCTATTTTCTGGAAATGATGTAATAGCTACCTAATTTAATGATTGCATTAAGTAAAGCTTGCAGATAATTATACCAGACTAATACCATTGCTTATTTGTTATTTATACCTAATGTTCAATAATGCTTGTGCATTGATTAATAAGTAAGGGTAGATGTGGAAAAAAATAACAGACAATTACAGAAGCCCCAATTGAATGACAGGTCAGACACATTCTGGAAAGAAAACCATTTTTAACAGATTCAACCAGTCCTACAGGGTTGTCCTAGCATACTAGGAGATTAACTTTGTAAGACAAAGAAAGGGGAAGGTGAAAAAAGGCAGATATGAGCCTGAGTCCATATAAATGAAATATCCAGAATAGACAAATCATAAAAACAGAAAAGAGATTAACAATTGACAGAGACTTGTGGGTGTAGGAATGTAGCAAGACTAATAGTTGTTGTGGGGATGTCCTCCTAGGGCGATAACAAAGCTTTTCAATTAGATAGTGATAATAGTTGCATAACCTCAAGTACACGCAGAACCGCTCAACTGTATTGTCTAAAGAGGAAATTTTGGGAGTATATTAATTATATCACAGAAAAGATAAGCTATTTAAAAATACAAATATGATCTGTTAATCTAGAAAGAGAAATCAGGACATTTGTCTTTTTCTTTCAGGAGAAGGCAGGAAACGAAGCACACGTGAGTATAAGACTGAAGAAGAATGTTGTGGTTGTATTTTATTATATTTATTTATTTGTCACATAAATATACCTAACTCATTTCCTGTGTCATTATTTCTATACATTACAGCCTATCATTTTAGTTGAGAATGACGATGTTGATATTATAAAATTAAATTGCAGGAGCTGGGGAGATGGCTCCGAGGCACAAGTGCCTGCTGGGCAAGTGCAAGGTCGTGAGTTTGAACCCCAGTCCCACCAAAAAAAAATAAATGAATAAAAATAAAAATAAATAAAATTAAATTGCAAGAGGAAGTTACAATCTTATTGTAATGAAAATGCCACCCAATACTGGCATGGATGGGAAATCTCACACACATGTGTCATATAATTAAGGTCATCGTGGATGAAAGTATCAAATTCATTTTTTTTTTCTAACTTAACAAGATAAAGTTGCAGGCACTGGTTATAGCTGATACAGCTCCTAACTATGTAATTTTCCCACCATGCTTTTCAGTTTCTAAGAAAATCATTAAATGATTATTTTATTGAGTGATAAAAGTACACTTATGATTTATAATTCAGGATGGATGAATCCAGACATGATGAATTTTGAGGTTTTAAATATGTATTTAATAATGTTAAGACTGAGGGGTGTTCTATTTTATAAAAGATAATCCAAGTATCTGCTTTACAAAATCTCTGTGTTACAAGACTAGTTTCTACCAACAGGATTCTGCCAGGAAAAAAATAGGAGACAAGAAAATAAATATGCATGAAGCAATGAATGCTGGCAAAAGTAATTTTTTTTTGTCTTTTTGAGACAGGGTCTCCTTATGCAGTTCAGGCTAGCCTTGAGCTCACTTTTATAGCCCAGGCTGGTCTCGAACTCACACCGATCCTCCTGCCTCAGCCTCACGAGTGCTGGGATTACAGGCGTGAGCCACCACGCCCGGCTGGCAAAAGTAATTTAAGATGAAGGCAAATTATTACTGCCAAGTAGTGTGAAGGATGTCACATACCACAGACCTAACTTTATTACATCTTAAATGTTAAGTCAACCCAACAGTTTGATTCTGGAGTTAGCTTACTTGGTTCAAATATTGATTCTCTTCTGCTCTCCTGTAATAGAAGGAATATATATGACAGGTTGAGCAGTTAAGTAGAAGAGGAAATAGGAAGTCAATTACAGGAAAATAGCACAATGGTGTGAATAAAATAATAATGTACAATAGTGATTCAATATGAGTGGACTTATTGCCCTGCTCTAGATATATACTGCCAGAAGGAATCAAAATACAGAATATAGGAGCATGCTATGTACAAGAAACATGTTTACTCCAAGAATAAATGCATTGCCTAAAAATCAAAGCATGGAAAATTGTATTTCAACCAATGGAAACCACAAAATAAGGAAGAATAGCTATTTTATTTTTTTAAACTATGAACTTTAAGTCAAAACATCTCAGAAGAGACAAGGAAGGTCACTATAAATTGATTAAAATAACTCAGTGGGAAAATACAACAAATGTAGACACATATGCATCAAACAACAATATAGCCAACTTCATGAAAAAAAATTACCATTAAATATCATGTTAACACCAACAAAATTATCATACGGTGGTTCAATATCCAATATCATTGATAAATCAACTAGAAAAAATCAGCACAGAATAATGTAATATCAAATAATATTATTGAATGTACATATATAGATATAGATATAGATATATCTATCTCTCTCTCTCTCTCTCTCTCTCTCTATATATATATATATATATATATATATATATATATATGGAGCGAGTGTTCTACTAAACAACGGAACACTATTTGTTAGTGCGACATGGAACTTTCTTTAAACTAGACTACATACTAGCCCTTAAAGCACACTTAATTCAATGCAAAATAACTGAAATTATTTTATGCATATCATCAGATCATAGTGGAATGACATCAAAAGTCAATGGCAAGAGAAATAACAGAAAATATGCAGGCGCTTCAAAATTAAATGACACTTCCTTAAATAACAGGTTGCAGAAGAATTCAAAGAAGAAAAGCATACATCCTAGAAGGAAATCTGAGTACAACACACCACAACCTATATGTACAATAAAAGCAATTTATATCTGTGAATTCCCTTACGAGTGAAGCAAAATGAGCTGAAACAAATAACATAACAATGAACCTTAAAGTCATAAAAAATAAGGAAGTTCGAAACTGAAAGCTAATTCAAGATAGAAACTATGAAGAACAGAACAGACATTAGTGAAACTAAAGGGAAAAAATAACAGAAATCCAATGAACAAAGATCTCATTCATCAAAAGAAGAAACAAAATAGATAAATCCTTAGTCTTCCTTACCGAAAAATCAATGAAACTAAAAATTCAAAAGGTGAACTCACAATAGACACAACTGAATTGAAGAACATAATTACTAACTACATGTAAACCCTGTACTACAATGAATTGTAACATCCAGAAAAAAGGACATTCCTAGGTACCAGTCAATTACCAATACTGAACCAAGAGCAAGTAAATACTATGAATAACCCAATAAAATGCAAAATTGAGGCAGAAACACTATATATATAATGTATAATAATATATAATATAATAATGTATTTTATATTATGCATTATATATTATATGTAATAAATTATATGCATTATTATATAGTATATATTACATATATAATATAATATAATGTAATATAATATATGTTGGATGCATTTGACTCACAGTTGAATTGCGTAAGAATTTCAAAGTGTCATTGCTGCACTCTAAAATTACCCGGATTCAGAAACCAGACAAAGATCCAATGACATGTCAATTTCTTTATTGAACTTGGTTGCAAAAATTTGCAATAAGATACTGGCAAGCAGAGGGCAAGAAATCATTTTTAAAAGCACGTATGAAGATCAAGTAGGCTTCATTCCAAGGATGCAGTGCTGGTTCATTATATGCAAACTAATCAATATAATATTTTACATAAACAGAAGAAAATACAAAAGTCGCATGATCTTGACAAGACATGGATAAAAAACCTTTCACAACGTCTAACATCTATTAGTGATCAAAAACCTTAAGAAAATAGGTTGAGAAAGACCTTATCTGAATCTGATAAAAGTGCTTTATGACAAAACAGTGATGAACAGCATATTAAATAAGAAAAAGCCTGAACAGTTTTCTTCTAAAATCAAGAACAAGGCAAGAATGTCCATTATCAACACTTCTGTAACATATAGTACCAGAAACTTTAGCCAGAGAAATCAGGCAACAAAATAATTAAAAGAAGGTTCATAGAAAAATAAATTCAAATTATCATTGTTTGCAAATCAAAACAATCAGCATGATCCCTCTCTACAGAAATGACCCAAAAATTTCAACAGAAGAGTTTTGCAGTTCTTCACAAAATTCAGAGATGTAGGAAGATACGAAATCAACAAAGTCAGTAACATTCCTGTACACAAATAATGAACACAGAAGAAAAAAAGTAGTAAAACTGTGCCATTTGTAATAGCATCTGGAGTAAATAATTACTTGGGAATTACCCTAACCAAGGAAATGACAGACTTCTAAAATCAAAATGGTAATACCATAAAAGAAGGATATGGAAGACAACATCAAAAAATGAAAACGGGGGCCTGGGGAGACAAATCAGCAGTCTAAGTGCCTACCTGGCCAGTGCAAGATTCAAGTTCCATCATCAGTACTGCACGCAACACCAACCCCGGAAACCCAGGTACACCGTGCTGACCACCAAGAGCAGGCACCACACCTGTAATCCCAGCAGTGGGGAGGTTTAGTCAGGAGAATCACTAGGAGTCAGAGCTGTATAATGAGACCATGTTCTAAATCAATTAATAAAACAAATAATTTAAATAGAAAAAAGGGTATGCTGGTAATATAACTTAATAGCACAGCACATGCCCAGCAATCATGAGATCCAGTAGCCCTCCACAAAAAAAGGAAAACATCATCCCTTATTCCTTGATAGACAAAATCACAGTAGTCAAAATACACACAGTTTCAAAATATACATACATATATAATATAAAGTAAATAGTAATAGCAACAGCATCACTTACAGTACTAGAGAAAGCAATCTAAAAATTCATATGGAACCTGAAGAAACCCAGAAGAGAAAATACAGTCCTACATAACAAGAAAAAATGAGAGGCTCTCGCAGTTCTGAATTGCAACTTATATTAGAAAGGTGTGGGGATATAAATTAGATGATGCTTTCACAAAAATACAAATACCAATCAATGGAACAGAATGGAAGTTGCAGAAACAACCCCACTTACATTCAGCTACCTGATCTTGGACAAAGATAGACCAATAACATGAACTGGAGGCAAGTTAGCTTTCTTAATAAATAATGCTGTGAAAGCTGGCTATGTGCATGCAGGGAACTGAATATCAAGTCATTTCTCACTATGCATTACAGTAGAATCAAAATGGATAAATGTCAGAACAGAAACTCAAAATGGGGCCAGGCGTGGTGGCGCCCGCCTATAATCCCAGCACTCGGGAGGTCGGGAGGCTGAGGCAGGAGGATCGATGCGAGTTTGAGACCAGCCTGGGCTACAAAACTGAGCTCAAGGCCAGCCTGAACTGCATAGTGAGACCCTGTCTCAAAAAGACAAAAAA
>PVJA010033075.1:0-23615 GCA_004027025.1 Myocastor coypus | reverse complement strand
TTTTTTTTTTTTTACAGGACCAGGGTTCAAACTCACGACCTTACACTTGCCAGGCAGGCACTTGTGCCACAGAGCTATCTCCCCCAGTCTTCCTTTACTTTTTTTCAATAAGATTTGTTTTATTGCAGTGCTCTGTTCAAACTAGTTTAAATTACCAGATATACACATGTAAAATTGAAAAACGAAAAAAACGTTAAGAATTGATGCTCCTTTCTATAGATCAGCACAATTAACCATGCTTGTCCACCTTTCTACAGTCTTTTTTTTTTTTTCTTTTTGAACTCTCTCTATGAGTTCAGGCTGGCCTTGAGCTTACTTTTGTAGCCCAGGCTAATCTCGAACTCACGCTTATCCTCCTGCCTCAGCCTCCCAAGTGCTGGGATTACAGACATGCGCCACCACACCCAGTTCTGCAGTCTTGATTATCCTACTCTTCGGCACTTTGGTTAGTCCATGAAATCATGGAGCTTCATGGAGCACTGTCATGCTCTGGCTTTGTGCTGAATATTGTAATAACGCTAAAAACAAAGTTGCGACGCATGCTGGGCAGCTTGTGCGCATAGGGAGGGAGGAGATAGTTACTGTGACTTCCGAAGGCCACAGGACCAGAGAGGCATGCTGGTCTTTACAGGGTCATGGTTGGGGGCACTTCGGGCTTTAGGATGTGTAGTGTGCCATCCAGTTTTGACCTGAGAAAAGGCTACTTTCTCTGGTTATTTCCTCCTGTTGGCTTGGGACCATCAGTGTCTAGGGCCAGGACCTCATCTTCTGAGTGCTCTATTTTCTTGGTCATCTGAGTCTTGTCCCTCTTTCTTGGGCTCTGGCCTCACTGTCAAAGCAGGTCCAAGGATCTCTTGTTGCAGGACAGGAATGTCTTGTGTTTTAAAGACCCCACATTGCCTGCTTAAAGCTTAGCCTGCCTCCCTCCCTCCCAGGGGCTCACCTATCCACCTGCTTGATTCATCCAACAGACATCTTAGGCCTGGCTGCAGCATAGCTAACCACTTCCTTTTCCTCAAAAGGTGCTTTTACTTCTTGGGTTTCCAGAATATCACCCACACCTTTCTTTTGGTTTTTGAACCCATCCAGGTGATTGCTTCAGGGCCAATCTCTTCCTGAACGCTCCTCCTCCAGTTCCCTGGGGCACAGTCCTTCCCATCTTTGCTTTCACAACCCTCAAACCACACCCCTTTTAGTTCCTCTTCCCTTGTTTAGCAACTTCTTCCGATTCTAATAGCTCACAGGAGGGGACCCGATTTTCTCCAATTTCAGGGTGTCTGGCTGGTGAAGTGGCTCTCCATTTCTCTTGGGGCTGTGTATGTGTATCTCTTCTCTGCAGGGCCTGCTGGCCCACGTCTCTGAGGGCTTGCTGGGTGTTCAGTGTGTTTGTGAGAGTCCAGCATGGTGGCACGTTTTGTATGTACCCAGTGCGTGTGTGTGACTACGAGTACACCTGCTTGCTCTAAGTATTTGGGTGCAATAATATGCCATGCTTGTGGCCTCCCAGGTGAACGGGGTTTTCTGAGGCTTCCTTCAATGTTGTTTTATTCTATACCTAATAATTATAATAAATCTGTGGGTGATTGCTGATCTGGATTTGTCTATGGAAACACAGAATAGAAGAAGAAAACACCATTGAGATTTTAGTCCCCAGTCACTCTTAGAAAAGCAACCATCTGAAGGGGCTAAGGAACTTGGAACTTTCCATATGCCATTGGCGCCTTCCAGCTATGGTCAGCTCTGCTGTAGCTTTGGTCTTGGAATAACACATGATTTGTATATTGGGAAACAGTGTGAGCATAATGCGAATTTTCCTTTTCCTATGAGCATAATGCCAACTTCCTTTTGATACCTCCTGTGCAACAAACACTGGGCTGAGAGCAGAAAGCTGCGCTGAGTTTACCTGAGCTGGACATGTATATTTTTAGCCTCAAACATCTGCCATAAATCATAGCCACTCACAGCCGCTGTCTCAGCTATTCTTTTTTTTTTTTTTTTTTCATTATTTAGAGAACACTTTATTAGTCTCTGTAATCAAAACCAAGCAGATAAGACCCTACATATTTAATACAGTGTGCTATGTCCCTGGCCAAACATGCTTAAGATTGTTCCTTTATGTATGTATGTATGTATGTATGTATGTATGTATAGAATGTCCCTATGCAACTTGGATTCATAACGATCCTCCTGTCTCAGCCTCCCCATAGCTGGGATTATAGGTGTGCCCCACCATGCCCAGTTTGAGTGGCCAGCATGGCATTTGGTACTGAGGATTAAACGGGGATTCTTGCACTTGCCAGGCAGGTGCTTAGACTGCCAAGCTATCTCCCCAGCCCTGTTCTACTATTTTTTATTAGGCTTCTCTGCCTTTTTCTAAATCCGTCACTGAAACATTAGAGAGTTGTCTCTCTTGGCCTATTTTCCTCCATAAAAGTTGGGATTTTTATTGTAGTATTGTGCACAGCAGGGTGATTTTTATGAAAGCACGTATGACATGAGAGCAAAGAGTAATGGTAAATTGGGAGTACAGATCCTTGAAAACTAATCTTGGATCCGGCCACCATACACACACACACACAGACACACACACACACATACACACACACCACTGGACTGAAATCACTGGACTAGGCTGTGTACCTGGATTGTTACGTGACACATGATAAGGGCTAGGTTTCCGGGTGCTTGGTGGAAGCCAAACCACTCTATATAAAACAGCTGGCTCCTACAGTTTTATGTATCATTCGTTTAGCTACAATGGCTTTTGTCCAATTGTCAACCACTGTTGTTGAGGACGTCATGGGTGCCACATGCTGACCTATAACAGGGCTGGGGGTGTGGTCATCAAAAGGAAAAGAAAGTACCAGAGCAGGGCTTGCTGTTAGGCATGCTTCGTAGCTGGCTCGCTAAACCCATGTCCCATCTGTCAACATTTTTTTAGAACTTCGAATTAAATTCTCTGGTGTATTCTGAAACAAAGATAGGACATCTGTAGCTTCCTAATGAATAATTTCTCCTTTCTTCCTATAATCTAGCCATGGGTTAGCTGACACTAAGTCCCATATGTGTGTACAAAACGAGTTAGGAACAAAACCGTGATAAAGATTGCCCAGAGATTATGCGTTCACTAAATTATTTTTCCAGGGGTAGGTAATCATTATTGTACAGTAACACCTTGCGATCATTAGCCTGTGTTAGTGTGAAATTTAACACCTTTCACCTAGAAAAGTGAATATTATGGTTCAAGTCACAGATAAAGTAATGAAATAGCCTACCTCCTTGTTTAATAATTTCAAATATGTATTACAAAATAACACTAGTCTTTGATGTGCTGGAAACAAAAACCAAATTCTATCTTCTAGTATGTACAAGAAGATGTAACCAAGATGTGTTTTCTGGATTAAAATTGTGTTTTGTCTGAAGGGACGAATCAAAGTGTGCAAGGTTACAATGGACATGCTTTGCTTCCCGTGAAATTATTAAAGCAAGATCTACCAAGACAGAATGTATTATGCATGTTTTGCAAAATGGCACCACTTATCTGCGAATCAATGTGGGACTCAGCTAAGTGCTGGAACCATCTATTCCCAGAAGTCACCCCACAATTCATCTTGCCCGCCACTTCTGTCAGCAGCCCTTCACTTTACCATTCAAGACTTTCCACGTTCTAATGGCATGGCTGGGTCAAGCTTGGGCAAGTATCTGATTCCTGTTTACAGCTGGCTTGAATGGGAATAAACAACCTAATTTCCACAGAAAGAAAAAAAAAATAGGTATTGTAGAAATGGAGAAATAAACCAATCAAAATGATGATCATTGTTAAATCTAAGAAAATAGGACTGGTGGGGCTCTTCTGTCACCTTTCTTCAGTGGACATGTTTCATATGAGAAATTGGAGAGCAAATCTATACACTTTAGCTCCTTGAGGTCTGTGAAAATATTCTCAGTGGCCCTAGAACCCTCTGAAATCGTACTACAGCCCGTGAACACGATTTAGCCTGGGATTCTAGGCTTATGGCCCAGCACGGCATTCCTCGAAAATTGTGGCTAAAGGAGAAGGAACTGAAACCTGAAACTGCCCTACCCACTATGATTGTTTAATAGTGAGTATACGCCCCTCCAGAAGCATGACTTATTTATTAAACATCAGCAGTAGTTTTCTGCCCTTAGGTCCCTGCATGTAAGATTATTCCTTCTTCTATTGTTAACTAAATTCTTCACTGTCATCATCGTCTGGACATCAAGATGACAAGCTTCTACACAGAACAGGCTTTTCAGGGTGTACATGAGATTACTGAGCAGCTATGTGCTTTATTATTATTATTATTATTTATTATTATTATTATTATTATTATTATTTTGTCTTTTTGAGACAGGGTCTCACTATACAGTTTAGGCTGGCCTTGAGCTCACTTTTGTAGCCCAGGCTGATCTTCAACTCACACTGATCCTCCTGCCTCAGCCTCCCAAGTGCTGGGATTACAGGCATGCGCCACCACACCCGGCTTTATGTGCTTTTTTATTTTTTATTTTTTTTATTTTATTTTATTTATTTATTTATTTATTTATTTATTTTTGGCTTTTTGAGACAGGGTCTCACTGTGCAGTTCAGGCTGGCTTTGAGCTCACTTTTGTAGCCCAGGCTGGTCTCGAACTCGCAGCGATCCTCCTGCCTCAGCCTCCCAAGTGCTGGGATTACAGGCGTGCGCCACCACGCCCGGCTATGTGCTTTTTTAAATAGGAGTCTGTAAGTAAACTGATTTATCAAAACAAATGACAAAGTGATTTTACTCAGCAAATGGGATTGAGGTTTCCCCCTGGAAGTCCTAAGTATTCATGTTACCCTTGCTTATATTTGCTTTTCCATGCAATATATGTTTTTACTTAGGAAACCTGAAGTTAACAGTGGCATCTCCGAGTCTCCTTTTCTCTCTCTCCCTGTTGTTGCGTTTCTTCTCCGGTCCCCACTACTTGTGTCTCAGCCTGTCATTCTAGTGGCATTGCAACCCCTCCAGTCAGTAGCATTAAGTCCTCCTTCTCCAAGACAAAAGCAGTGAGATTATGCTACAACTTTTCTCTCCCCTACTCTCCCTTTCCCTCCGTCCTTTCTCCCTTTCCTACCAGCCTTCACTTCTATAAGATCAATGAACACATGCCCAGGCCCCTAGTCTATTCTATCAGCAGCTCCGCAGTGCATCCCTGGTGCACCTGTTGTACCATCATAATTCTACATTCCAACGAAACCACTTTAAACATGCTTCAACAGGGTGTACTTGTGTACTCCTGCAATCCTAACGTACAGGAGACCAGCCTGGGTGACTTAGCGACTTAGGCATTATCTCAAAATTTTAAAAAACGAAGTTGAGATGTAACTCATTATGAAGGACCCGAAGGGTGCCACTAATAAGTGTTGGTTTCCATATGGAAGTACCACCTCTAATGAAATCAGCTGGACCTGGTTACATCATCCAACACCCTCTTGGTACAGCCTCGTGATATCCCTATTATTGGGTCTTTCCATCTCCTTCACCAAGAGCCTCTTATTCTAGCTGTGTGGTTAAAGACATTGCCAGGCCGAGAATCACCTGCGTGGAGTTTCCTAAAGCACCTTTAGGATGACAGGTGTGGCGTGCGTGCATCTGCTGCTGCTATTATTAGAAGCACTTCCTACTGACTAAGCTCTTATTGCACATGAAGTGGATTAAGATTTCTAGAGTCTGAGCAGTAAACATGGGACGCAGGGCTTTCAGGGAAGGCTGCCTGGCATGATTTTTTTTTTTTTTTTTTTTTTTCAGGACCATACCTAAAATACTCAGAAGGGCAACTTGTGTTAAGGGCAATGCATACCGAGGCAATTCCAAGATTTGCATGACTCATCTAAAATGACCTTCTGCCTCAGCCCAGCTGACTTCAGGGACTGGTGAGAATGGTAGCACAGTGTCACAGAAAGTATGGCAGGAAGCAAAAAGAATGGACAGCTAGATGTGCCCTGACCGGGCACAGGAGTCACCTTGTTGCTCTGTGCTTCTGTTTTCCCTGTGACACTCACCACAAGCCTTCATCTTCTCTTGCTCTGTGAGGTAGCTTTGAGGAGGATAGTGTTGCCAAATAATTTAGACCTCTGGAAGAGGTTATGGAAGAGACACAAAGGAAAGGTCGAAATACTTCCATATGCAGGCAGAGGTGTGTACCATTGTTGTTCTTTTATTATTGCAAACATTGCATGATGGTTTAACCATTAGCTAGACAGCCATTGGGGGGTGTGGAGCTCTCAGCTAAATTGTGCTATGGCCACCCCTCAAGTAGAGCCCTGAAGTGGGGGCAAAGAAAGTAAGACCCCTGGCAGGATACACCATGGAGACTGTAATTCTTATGAGCTGCTGTGGGGGGCGTGGGAGAAGGCCAGTGAATAGGTCCAGAAGATCCCATTCCATCTCAGCAGAGACTCAGGGTGAAAGTCTACAGGGATTGGATAGCAGTGACCATGGCTGAACTCTGACTCACGAATCCCACCCACTCCTGAGGGAAAAGTGCAGATGTGAGGCCAAAGAGTAAGCTTGACTTGAGGCTCCACACGGATTTGGCTTCTCTCCGGGATAAGCAGAATTAGCGGCAAAGAACCCATGGAAAACTCCAAGAACAAAAGAGAAGCCATCCTTATCAGAATTAGACCATGAGGTTCTTAAAAGATTTCTTACAATAATGATAACAATAACAACAGCAATATTAATAATAAAACATTTTAAATTTCATATCTTCAGAAAAATGCAGGTACTTGGTCTCTTGGAAACAGGACCAGAAAACCTCAGGATATGTGAGATGCGAGGACAGAGGGAGGAAAGGGAAGAGGAGGGCAGGGAGAAGTGTGTGAGCAGCAGAATGCACTTCTAGGATGGGCATGCAAAGGAACAGAATGACAAGGACATGTCAACTTTCTGGAGAACAGTTTAGAACATGTATTGCTATCCTTAAATATGTGCGTGGCCTTTTGTCCAATAACCTATTTGTAAAACTTAGCACAAAGAATAATTGTACAAATTTGCAATGATATGTATGCAATCACTGTATAATAGTGTTAATTGGATATTTTTTTCCTGCTAACACTGGGACTGAATCAGGATCCTAACACTGAGCTACATTCTGGGCCCTTTCTAAATTTTATTTTGAGATAGGGTCTCACTGTGTCACCAAATTGCCCAGACTGGCTTCAAATACGTGATCCTCCTGCTCCAGCCTCCTAGAGTGCTGGGATTACAGGTGTGCGCCATCATGCCTAGCAACTCAGAGCTTTTTACAGGGAAAATAAAAAACAGAAAATCATGTGTCAAACAATGGAAAATCAGTCAATAAATAATGGTACTTTAAAAAACATGATATTGTCATTTCTTTCTCATGAAAATTAATAAAATTAAAAACAAAAAATCATAATATTGGGGCCTGGCGGGATGGCTCCGTGGTCTAAAGCACTTGCTTGGGAAAGCTTGGGCAGCTTCAGGGTCCGCGGTTCAATCCCCGGCACCACATGCTGCGCCAGCCCTGCACTCGTGGCGGGCTGAGCCGGCCATACAAATGAGTGAATAAACAAATAAAGGTTCTGAAACTAAATAAATAAATAAATAAGATTTTAAAAAATCATATTAATATGAATACAATATTAATATATTACTAAACACAATTACATTCTTAGAAAAATTATTTTTTCATTATTTTTTAATTTTATTTATTTATTTATTTATTTTTCTTGTTTCAGAACTTTTGTTTGTTTATTTATTTATTTTTATGGCCGGCTCAGCCTCACCTGAGGGCAGGGTTGGCGCAGCATGTGGTGCTGGGGATCAAACCCCAGTCCCTGAAGCCACCTAAGCTTTCCTAAGCAGGCGCTTTAGACCACTGAGCCATCCTGCCAGGCCCGAGAAACATTATTTAATACACGCTGTATTAGTAAAGAAAATCAAAGCAGGTTTCAAAATAACATAGAGGGTAAGACAGTTTGGTTGTTCCGGAAAGCGTATGTGTACATGAAGCATAACAAACAGCCTGGAAAGATTTCATTATTGGTTTTTGGTGTGTACCTGTGGATGTTGATACACTGTGTCAACTTGGGGGGTGGGGAGGAAGCTTGGCATTTTATTGCCTCAGCCACTCGGCGCCCTAGGGTGTGGAGGTCCCTCCCTGGGGCATGGAGGGCCCGCCCTAGCGTGAGTCAGCACAAGAAGGGTGTATCAATGGGCTGAGGAAGGTTTCTGTGCCCAGCCTCCTTGAAGGTACTTGATCTTCTCAGCCGCACCACTTTCCTCAGAGAAGCTCCAGTCTTTGGAGTCAGCATGGAAGGAAGGGAAAGGGACTTGCTAGAAGCTGCAGCTGCGTGGTCTCTTCTCTTGGCTTTGTTCTTTTCTGCTGCCATGCACTGCCACTCTCTGCAATGTGCTACCCTGCCTTGTAACGGGCTAGGTATGGACTGACGCATCAACCAAAAAGCTCCCCAAACTGTGAGCTATATAAGGCTTTCCCTCCTTAATTTTGGCTGTTGAGTACTTTGTCCCAGCAACAAGTCAAAAGTAACAGAGACAATAATAGACCGTCCACCAGCTCTGCAGGGAAGGGGCCACTCCTGCCACCAGCTGGACCTCTCCAGCCCCCCTGTTCTCCAAGCCAAAGCAGGGCCTGCATTTGTCTTCCCGTTTAGTTGTCCTCCTCTTCCCTCTTTTTTGTGCTTCATTTATTAAAATAGTTGCTGTATAATTTATTTTCATAAACTATAAAAATGACTGAAAGTTTAAAATAGACTTGCAGGCCAATCTTAAATGAGGTAAGAAGGTCTAATGGTGGGAGGGGAAGATGTTTCAATATAAATAAGACAAATGAACTTTGGATGTATTGATATTTTTCTGGGGGTAGAGGAGCATTGGGAGGGGTCCCTGGAGATTAGTTTCAGAGCAGGCTGTCTGTACATACTGTATCCATAGGCATGTTTGACTCTCACAAGAGGCATTAGTAACTGCTGCAGGTCCTGCTTGGAAACCCCGTGTATAATTCCTGGCTTTTGTAAGTGTTGGTGTGGGAGACATTTGACTCTTGTGTTTGTATCTCCTTTTTATGATTGCTGTACTGACCCATGTCTCTTTGGGGAGAGGTGAAAAGAGATTTGAAATAAAGATGTTTAGAAATAAAAAAAATAATAACAGACCATCGTAGAACAGAGTGGCTTAAAGCAACCAAACCATATGTTTTGCTCTTCACGTCACAGGAAAGTCATTTGGGCTGGGTTCAGTTGCGCAGTTCTTCCGGTCTTAGGGTCACTCTTGTATTCGTGGTCAACAGTAGGTAGGCTGGTAACTGGCCAGGCTCCGTTGCAACAACCCGTCTCTCCAGCTGGTCTCCCAGGCCTTAGCAAACTGGGCTGGGCTGGTCAATGGAGCAGCCCCCATCAGTCAGAGCACAGGTTCCTCCTCCCACATTCTACTGGCTAAAATTAATCACGAGGCCAGCTTATAGTCAGGGGAGAAGAAACGGATTGTATCACCCAATGGAAGGAACTACCAAATTACATTGTGAAGATGTAAGGCAGTAGAGGTTTACGGAATAACTGTAAACATCTGAGCATATAATCTACTGCCAGGATATATCTTTTTTGGTGGTGCGGGAGGTACTGGGAAATCAAACTCAAGACTTTGCGCTTGCCAGGCAGGCACTTACTCCCCTGAGCTATCTCCTGGGCCCCTTAAAAGTTAGCTATTCTTTTTGTTTTGCTTTGTTTATTTATTTATTTATTTTTTTTTTTTTGTGGGACCAGGGTTCGAACTCATGACCTTGCACTTGCCCAGCAAGCACTTGTGCCTTGGAGCTATCTCCCCAGCCCCTGCTTTGTTTATTTGGTACTAGGGATCAAACAGGACCTTGCGCTTGCAAGGCAAGCACTTAAGCCACTGAGCTATCTTCCTGGCCATAAGGCTATATTATAAAATGTTAGAAGGACATATTTAGATTTATAATTTTATTTTATTCTTAATAGTGTTTTATATTATCAAGTTCATTATTTTTAAATTTATTTTTGTTATTATATTTAATACTCAAATGAAGTTATTTCCATCTTAAAAGTTTACTAAGAACTTCAGTGGCATTACAAAATGGTCATGATAGAATCTGTGAGAAAAAAATCATGGGCTACATATATAATGTACCCTAAAACATAAAATGCACAGAGCAAGTCATAAGAATTAAAAAAATGTTAACAGTAGTAACATGTAGGTGTAGATTATAAGTACTTCCATATTTTACTAAGCTTCCCACATTTTATACAACTGGGGAAAAAAAGTAATTGGAAAAGAAAGCATAAAAACAGAAAGCTAGCGCCGGGCGTGGTGGCGCACGCCTGTAATCCCAGCACTCGGGAGGCTGAGGCAGGAGGATTGGTGCGAGTTCGAGACCAGCCTGGGCTACAAAAGTGAGCTCAGGACCAGCCTCAACTGCATAGCGAGACCCTGTCTCAAAAAGACAAGAAAAAAAACAGAAAGCTTCGGTGCCATTAACAGGACAGCTGAGCACTAAGGGCTAGAAGACACTGGAAGAATCAACAGGAATGAAGTCCAAAACCTGAGAATGGTTATCTCTCTTCGGAGGAAAATTACAGAGCACATTCACACTTTTTTTTTTTTTTTTTTCCAGAAGTGGGAATTGAACTCAGGCCCTTGCACTTGCCAGGCAAGCACTTATTCTACTGAGCTATCTCCCCAGCCCATACAGGGCACATTCTACATGCCCCAAAGCAAGTCATTAGAGATTATTCTGGTGTTCGTGGGAACTGTCCAGCTAGTTTTATGACTTCTGTTGCACTGATGGATTATATCTGTTTTCATTTGGTTGTACCTGAAGCACAGTGCGTGACTTCCTTTAAGTGCCTCAGGAGCATCTCAGACAAAGTCCATGCTACAGTGAGACAGCAGAGGCACCTCCCTTCTGCGGCAGAATTTAAGGAGGCTCTCCACTCCTCTTGGTGGCCTCTGCCTTGCTTGCACCACCCTGGGAATAAATGCCTCCTTAAATGTTGGACCAGAGGTGCCTCACTTTCCTTATTGGGGACTCAACTGTCTTAGAGAATGGAACTGTGCTCTTCTGAACTAGACCAGAAACCCTCTACCAGTGTTTTAGTCACAGATCCAAGCCAAAGGGAACTTGGGGCACACGGCTCATCTGTGGGTACCTTTTCAGAAAGAGGTGGTTCCAAGGGGCAGGAGTGAGCCCCATGGACAGTGATGTGAGGAAGCAGTGTCCACCATGAGATGACCCCTGGAGAGGGCCAGCAACGAGTATGGCAGATTGCCCGTTCCCAAGGCTGTGCCCTTGGCAAACCTCACAGCTGACACTGCAGCCTCACCACAGGGAAGGAGAAAGCAGGAAGGACTTGTCCACTGGCTTCCATCTTTCATGGGTCAGAGTTTCTCCCTATAGGACATTGGTGTTCCCATACTGTCAGGTTACAGACACACAGAATGGGACAAAAAAAGACTACTGCCCCGAGCTTCATGTTTCAGATTTGTCCTGCACATCAAACCCTCTACACACACACACACACACACACACAGAGCGTATGTTTGCCACTTGGGATCCTGCTGTTAGCATGGCCACTGTACAGACTCAAACCCTAAATTCTGCTCCTGGTATTAACACTGATGAGGCCCCTGGGGTTACTCCTTCATGTGTCCTGCTCTATGGCCCCCAACAATTACACAAAATGCCAGGAAGATTTGCACTCCACTCTCAAGATCAGAAGACAATAGCTTTTTGGAGTTCTGGGAAGACTTGAGCAGCAGCAGTACTTAAGTAAGAAAATAGACAAATTTGTCAACGTGTCAGATCCTTCTCAGAGAGCGCAAAGAGCAAAATTCTTCACAGCAGCGTTTCCCAACAGGGCCAAGCATTCTTGTTTCTTCTGTGTGTTCCAATCCGTCAATCCCTAGGAACTGACAAATATGCTGTTGCATTCACAATCATAAATGGTAAAGAAGGAACACCTGACAGCATTAAGTCACTTTACTCAAATTTGTTTTGTCCCTGAGACACCAAAACATCCTCTGTATTTTTCTGCATGAGGAAAGAAAGCCATGTTTTTTTATCCCTAACTAATGGAGCATGCTGCAGTGAGGATTCCAGGCCAGAAAAGCGAAGGAATCACGTTCCTCTTGTTGGAGTATTCCCAGCACCACGACTTCCATGATAGCACTCTTATGTGACAGCCACATCTGACCCAACTGTCTTGCAGCAGTCCTCCAAGCAATGCCAGCAAGCTGACATTACCTTAAAAACACCAACACTGACCAAGAGACTCCCTGAATTCAAAACCCCATGTCTGGGTCCTGCCAGGCCCCTCCTCCAAGCTCCCAGCTTCCTAGCCTTTCTCCCCGCCTGGGCATGGCTGCTTCTGCAAGGGCAGTAGTTTCCTCTTGGCTAAAGCTTCACTTTCCACAGTTTCTGTTGAGTTATTTGGGGTCAAGCAAGGTTCAAAAATATTAAGTGGAAAATTCCAGAAATAAACAATTCAAAAGTCTTAAATCGCCCAGTCTTCTGAGTCGCATGACAGAATCTCAGATCATCTGTTCCCATTTCCCAGAACACGGGCCAGCCCTCGGGCCAGGCTGTGCACTCTGTGTACAAGTGCTTCCTGCCAGGTGCTCACAGGATGATGCGCCAGGTTATCTTTGTTCACCTTTGTGTCCTTTTCTCACTTTTTAGTCCTCTGATCCTTGGATAGCCAGTTTCTCCGGCAGCCTCCAGATGTAACCCGAGGACTTGCACAGGCCAGACCAATACTCCATCACTGAGCTGTGTCTCCAGCTTGTGGAAGAATAGTTCTTTTCTTTTTATCTATTTTGTGGTACAAGGGATTGAACCTGGGATCTTGCACTTGCCAGGCAGGTGCTTATGCTGCTGAGATATCTCCCCAGCCCTAACAATAGTTCCTTATAGTACAACTAGATGGTTATTGAGGGCCAGGGTTCTGCATGGTTTTGTTTTTATCAACTTATTTAATAAAATGATGAATATTTCAAAAAATTGAACAAATTTAAATACACCAAGTTTAAGTTTTTGATATGTATGAGTTATGACTTGCAATGGGCCTTTTAGGTTTATTTATTTATTTATTTATTTAGTCTTTTTGAGACAGGGTCTCGCTATGCAGTTCAGGCTGGCCTTGAGCTCACTTTGGTAGCCCAGGCTGGTCTCGAACTTGCACCTATCCTCCTGCCTCAGCCTCCCGAGTGCTGGGATTACAGGCGTGCGCCACCACTCCCGGCTCGCTTTTAGTTTAAGTAAGTAAGATAGGCTGGAGAGATAGCTCCGTGGCACAAGTGCCTGCCTGGCAAGTGCAAGGTCATTAGTTTGAACCCACCCCAGTCCTGCCGAAAAAACAAAACAAGTAAATAAGTAAGATAACTTACTTTTATTTATTTATTTATTTTTTTGTTTGTTTATTTATTTTTATGGCCGGCTCAGCCTGCCCTGAGGGCAGGGCTGGTGCAGCATGTGGTGCCGGGGATCGAACCGCGGTTCCTGCAGCTGCCTAAGCTTTCTTAAGCAGGGGCTTTAGACCACTGAGCCCTCCTGCCAGGCCCTAAGATAACTTATTTTTAAAACTTGCTCTTGTAAGATTCGAAAGAGAAAGGTGAGAAGGGAAGGAGGAAAATGGAGATAGATTTTTTTTTTAATGTATTTTGTGCGGGGTCTCACTACACAGCTCGCACACACCCCTAGTGGCTCTCCTGTCTCAGCCTCCCCAGTGCTGGGATTACAGGTGTGCACCACCACTGCCAGACTCGGTTGCTGGCCCAGTGTGCCTGGGGGCAGGGCCAGCACAACATGTGATGCCAGGGATGAACCCCAGTCCCTGAGCTTGCCTAAGCAGGTGCTTAGTCCACTGAGCTGTCTCTCTAGTCCTGAGAGATTGATTTGTAGAAACCAACTAACATGATTGCAGGGATTGGTAGGTCTGAAACCCACTCTATAAGCCAACAAGGGTAGACGATTTTAGACAAGGTTCAAGGCTGAAGCCTTGAGTATAATTTTTACTCTTAAGGCCTTTCACCAATTGGATAAGGCCCGTTTGATGATGAGGAGAATTCCCTTTGCTTTACAGATAGTTGGCTGTAGCTAACACATCTGCAAAATGACATCACAGCAACTTGATAATAATGCTTGATTGAATAACTGGACAGTATAGCCTAACCAAAACTGACACCCAAAAGTAACCAACACACCATATTGCATTGGTCTCAACTGGATCAGTTCTACCTGGGGAGAAATAATGGCAGGAATGAGAAAGATAGACACAAGCTGGGCTAGGTGGGCACCGGTCTGCCTAGTAGGCAAAACTCACTCACCAGTACAGTGAAAACTATGTTTATTTAAACTTTTGCAAAGTTAGCAACACGAGGTTGCCTAGTGACTAGTAGTCAGCATTAACCAGTAAGTATGCTTATTTCAGAGCTGAGGTAGCTTGGCTGCTTTAGGCACTGAGGCCTAGTCCTGCCTATATACCTTTGACAGATTTTTCAGCTTCCACAGCTCCCAACAACATACGTGAAACAATGTTTTAACTTCTGTGTATATATTGAGGGTTTGCACTCCTTAAATACTGTCATATTTGATTTAGAGATGAAGAATGCAAAAGTGGTATTCAGAGGGCCAGCCTGGGTAATTTAGAGAAACCTTGCCTCAACTATAGATGTAGCTTGGATTTTTCTGGTGTAATCCCCAGTATCACAAAAACAAACAAACAAACAAACAAACAAAATCTCCCACTAAAATGCCAGAATTTAACTGATTTCTCAACCTTCCACACCTCTTCTGTCCCTGGAGACCCAGCACTGAGGCCCAGGGCACCAGTGCAACTATAACTTATCCACATTTTCTTCCTTCTTCCTGCTCCTTCTCCTCTCTCCCCTTCTGATACTGAAGATTAAACCCGGGGCAAATGCTCTACTACTAGATTAATACTCAACCCTTTCTATTTTTTTTTTTCTTTTGAGACACAGTCTCACTATGCAGCTCAGGCTGGCCTTGATCTCACTTTGCAGTGCAGGCTGATCTTGAATTTGCAACAATCCTCCTTGCCTGCCTCAGTCTCCCGACTGCTGGGTTGCAGGCATGGGCTCCCATGTCCGGCCTGAAATTTGTTTTTTTGATACAGGGTATTGCTAAATTGCCCTGGCTATTGTCAAAGTTGTGATCCTCCTGCCTCAGCTTCTCAAGCAACTGGAAGCATAAGCCTGCAACACTGCATCCAGCCCCACGGCTTCATTTTCAATAAGTAAGACTCCATTTGGTCCAGAATTTGAAGTCAGAAATTGCATTGATATGTTCAAATCTTGTATTTATTGCGAATAATTTTCTTGCTTGTCCTCAAGACCATTTTCTTGTTCTTTATAAATAATTAAATCTGTTAAACAGATTTTGTAGTGCAATGTCTTGTTTACTAATTTTAGGATGGTCATACTCAACTAAACATTTAAGCAGGCCACCTCTTTGTTGCTGTTCCTGAAGTATTTTGCAACCCAAGCATAACCATATTTATGGTTATTAATGTATTCTGTCAAAGTGCTTCATAAAATTCATAATAACTACAACTGGGTGTGGTGGTGTATACTCTGCATACTCCCAGAGCGCTGGGAGGCTAAGGCAAGAGGACTGCAAGTTCAAGCCCAGCTTGAGAAACTTGGTTACTTAGGAAGGCCCTGGCTCGAAATTTTAAAAACAGTAATAAAAAGGGCTAGAGATGTAGGTTCAATCCCTACTACAAAAGCAACAATAAAAGAGATAATAGTTACTGAGGTCACTGCCTTATTGCATTAAATTGTTTTGCGTTTGTTTGGGGCTAATTTGATAGACCACACTGATGCTAGGCCAAAACTCAGATCTTGTTTTTGTTATACGTATTGGTGAGATAAAACATCCCCCAAATATGAACTGGAAGCTGGATATGGTGGCACAAGCCTATACTTCTAACACTAAGAAGGCTGAGGAAGGAGGACCAGTGAGAGTTCAAGACTAGCCTGGGCTACAAAGTGAGCTCAAGACAAACTTGAACCATGTAGGGAAGGAAACCCTGTCTCAAAAAGACAAAAACAAGAACTTAATATAATCTATCAAAAGGCATAAAATTAAACATAATCCCTGACTGAGCAATTATATTTGAGAGTTTATTTTAACAATAAAAAATTCATAATACATCTAAAAATATTTTACCAGTGTAGTGGTTGATACATTATGTCAACTTGGCTGGATGACTCAGCAGCCTGGTTCTCTACTGGTGGGGGTCCCACCATAGGGTGCAATTGGTTCCTCCCTAAAGCATGAGCAGGGCCTGCCTAGGATATGATTGGCTCCTCCCTAGAGTGGGATCAAGGTCCGTCCTGGGGTATGATTGGTTCTACCCTAAGGCACAATGGGCCCACCTCAGAGTGACTCAGCACAAAGAGACTTTATAAAGGGGCTGAGGAAGGAGTCAAGGTTCCACTTCATTGGAGGAACTTTGGTCTTTGCATTCGACCTGGACTTCATCGTCTGGCTTACAGTGCAGACTCTTCAGCCTCCAGCTTGGATCTTTCACCTTCTGTTGAGGACTCTTCAGCGTCCATTACAGACACTTTAGTCTTCCATCGCAGACCCATCAGCCAATGGATAGAGACTTACACGGAGCACTGCAATGAAGTTCAGACCTCAGGACTGAATTCTTCAGTCTGGAGCATGCAGATGTCCTCTGCACACTTTCTCATCTGACTCTGTGGCTGACTATTGTAAGCCAGCCTCCTAATTCCTTATAGATTGCATATTTTGTGTTACTATCCATTCCTTATATTATATGTTCTGTTCCTCTAAGTAACACCCTGACCAATACAGCCAGATATATTTTTTTATTTTTTATTTTTACCAGGTGTATTAATAATATTGGAAAGTTCCATCCTTGGAGGTCTGAGGACATAGCTTGATGGCCTAAGTGCCTGCTCAGCAAGTGTAAGAAACTGAGTTCCATCCCTGGTACCACATGACATGTTGCCCTGGAGCCAGGTATGCTGGCACATGCCTATAATCTCAGTGCTAGGGAAGCTGAGGCAAGAGGATCACTACAAGTCCAAGCTGCTTAGTGAGACCCTGTACCAAATAATAAAAAATCAAAAGACTAAAAAGTCTACCTAGAAAAGGTAGACTGCCAGGCAACACGCTTAGTTCCCTTCTGTCCTCTTAGTTAGAAGCTTTCTTTTCCCACAATATTCTGCTGTTAACTTCCATTGTTCCTAAAATTCATTCTTTGGTTTTAAAGAACATGAACTGGGCCCAGGTCCCTTTCAGGCTGGGAGTTTCATTCCCTTGTATCATTGTGGCAGAACTCGTGGGCCCCAAGCCTTCTCCCACCCTTGGCGGTTGGGGAGCTGCACTTGCTTGTCCTCTTGTCCTGCTTCTCTCTCTAGTGGCCAGCTCCCATTCTGGGGGAACTCAGGCTCATCACAGTAGCATGACAAAGACACTCTGCTAACTGAGGAATTCCAAAGATTTTGAAGCTCTGGGGCAGGAATGGAGATCAAGACCAGGCCTTCTTTATTGATCTACAGTTCATTGTACTAAAAATCATGAGATAGGGGGCTGGGGAGATAGCTCCGTGGTACAAGTGCCTGCCTGGCAAGTGCAAAGTCATGAGTTCAAACCCCAGTCCTGTAAAAATAAATAAATAAATAAATAAATAAATAAATAAATAAATAAATAAAAATATAAAAATAAAAATCATGAGATACTCTGTTTTAAAGAAATTACTTAACTTTGCTTAACCTTGCATTGATGGGGCCCAGTTCCATGACCACTCCCCATGCACACACACACACACACACACACACACACATGCACGCATGCACACACGCACACATGCACGCACGCACACTTTCTTGAAGCAACGCTTTGGAGAACACAACTCAAACCCTGTTTCTCTGAGCTCTGATGCTGCACTCCCAAATCCCTGATGGCAGGAAGGGCTGCATAATGTATGGTCCACTACAACACCAAAATGTAGAGCCGTTCATTCAAAAGCTACAGAGAACTTCAAGGCAGCAGCATACAGCATTAGGCCAACTACGGGTCCCTGAAGAGAACAGGTCAAAAGCCTATAGAGTCAACCCTACCTGACAGGCTCTGGCCCTATTTCCTGACTCAAGAATGGTATCAGCATCTAGTCAGTTCCCCTGGTCACAATTTTTTACTTTTCCTCTCCTTCATACCTCACAGCCAGTAAGTACATCAACAGCTCTGGAATTCTCTTACCTAAAACCTCTCAAACTTGTCCACACCTCTTCAGCTCCATTCCAACCTCCCTAACAAGCAGGCCACCATCCTCTCCCACCACTCACCTCAAAGGCAGACACGTGATCTCCTAAAGTGTGAATTTCACTGTGATTCCTTTTCCCCTCCTGCTGTGGGAGGCTGTGGAAGCCGGAGACGGACCACAGGAGTGAGCCCTGGCAGTTCATAGAGCTGGCGCCCCTCCCTGCTCCCCCTTTCCCCACCTCACTACCACCCCTGGGCAGGTAGCCACTGAAAATGAGCCACTCTAGTCCAGAGAACTCCAGGTGCCCAAGGCCATCCCAGCTGTGGATTCCTCAACAGAGGGTGTCATGTGACATCAACCTGACTAAACTTCGACAGTTGTTGACCAGCTCCTTTCCTCTCATCCAGAAAGAAGGCCCTGCCTGACAGCTTCCTCTGTTTCGCTTTCTTCACCTTCTCACTGCCATTCATGGTCCCCACTCTGCGAAGTTCAAGAGTTGTGTGGCCCATGGCGCTGATCTCCCTCCTGCCCTTCTTTGTGATGCCTCTGTCACACTTCCTTCCTTGAGGCAGAAAGTTTAAACACCTTCCTGCGACTGGGCAGCTCGCTTTTCAGGTCTCTTAACCAGGCTCTCTTCCCCTTCTGCATCCTTGTGCATTTCCGCAGGGAGAGCCAGATTTTGAACAACCAGGACAGGTCACACAACTAGGACTCCTGGGAATAAGAGAACAGCTGTGCCACTGAGGCTGCACTGTCTGTGACTGGGCTGAGGATTTCCCCAGTAAGCTCCTTCTTTGGATGGGCAGTGCGGTGGTGTTGTAGGCAGCTGAATTAGATAGAAATATTATAGGCAGTGAGACAGGGCCAGGCCCTCAAGGATGACATGGAAGACAAGGTGACTTTACAACTAGAGTCAGACACTCCTCCACCATGGGCCAGATCTCAAGACAAGAGTAAACAAAAGCAATCGCTTCTCGGCCTTTTGGCTAAGATCAAGTGAAGAGTAAACAAAAGCAACTATGTACTTCCTTAAGGGTGGGCATCAGGGATTGATAAGCTAAATAGGTATCAATCACTTTGAAAAAGCCCGGAAAGAGTTACGAGCCCAAGCCCAATAGGTGGCATTCTTGCCTGCTTGCTATGTGACTTGCCTTCCCATTGGATCCTGATTTTAATCAATTTTACCTGAGCAATGGTGCTCGTAGTCTCTTTGGTTGCCCATAGTTTTGTCCCACCTCATACCCACCTAAGTGAGTTCCCATGTCTTCTCCACAACCTTAGACCCGCCTCACCGCATGGTTTTCCTCTATAAAAGTCTCTGGAAGGGACCGCTTCCTGGGGACACCCACTCAGGACCCCCTCCTGTCCCTCACTTGGACAGGAGCTTTCTTTCCCCTAATACATATGCTCTGCTCCTTACCTCCGTTTGTTCCTAAAATTCATGTTTTGGTTTTAGAGAACACAAACTCATCCCAGGTACTTTTCAGGTTGGGGATCGGTTTTCCCTATATCATTTGGAGGTTCCCTAGTAGAGGTCATCCACCCCAGATCAGTGTTTTCTCCTTGTTTCAGTGAAGAAGGAGAGTGGCTCAGAGCCAGGCCCTGACACCAGGCTGCCTCTGCTTCATGCTTTTTCATGGCACTTTTCTCATCTGTATAAATGGAAATAATCAAGCACCTCCCTTACAGTAGGGCCCAAATGAGTCGATGTATGTGAAACCCAGGACACCAGCAAGCAAGCAGTGAGCGCAGTGCAAGCCTCACCTGGACGGCTCACCATCTTTGCTTAGTACTCCTGCCAGCAGGCTGCTTTACTGTTTATCTTGGTTACTTTTCGTTGTGTTGCTGGGACAAACACCCCACAACGAAAATGGAGGCGGGAAAGGTTTACTTTGCTTGCAGTCAGTGGAGGTTTCAGTCCATACCAGGCTGGCTCCAAGGCAGAGGGGAGCTTCTCATGGCGGCAGAAAACCATGAAGCGCAGAGGAGAAGCAGCAGCGGCAGCATCTTCTCTCTCTCTCCCGTGCCCACTGAGAAGACCAGAGCTCCTCCGAGGAAGTGGCGGTGGCTGCCGTGAAGATACCAGCACCTCCGAAGTGGTGCTGCTGCAGTGGTCAAGCCCCTCCTAGGAGGTGGCACCCAGAAGCCTCGTCAACCCCTTTATGTACCCTTTAAGTGCTGAGCCACTCTGGGGCGGCTCCTCCCCGCACTGAGGCGGCCCCTCCATGACCTAGGGCAGTCCCACCCCACTGCGATCCTGGCTTAGGGTCCCGTACACTCTAAGGCATGGGGAGCTGAGCCAGCCAGGTTGACACAATGCATCAACCACCCCGCTGTTCTTTCTTACATTCATGGCTTCTGCTCACTTGTGACTTGGCCTACGGATGCACTTTACTTTCCCTCTGTGTGAATCTGGCTTCTAGCACAGTTGGCCAACTACTTAGCTTTGTGTGGAAGCTCTCTAAACTCCTTGAGAGCAAGAATCTTAACTGGCTCAAAACAGTGCCACAGTCACTGAAGGACAGCCAACTGCCACCAGCTGAGATAGGATAGAGAGAGGGCTAACAACATTCATTGAGACACCTCCTCTGCCTGCTCTGCCCTGTGGGGGCTTCTGAGAAGGGGCCTCTTCAGTGGATTTGTGGACACAGCCAGCATTACGGGCCAGAGAGACTCAGTGAGTTGCCTTCACAAGGTCTTGCAAGTTGAAACCCAGCCTGGGTCAATTATGACTTAGTGAGACACTGTCTCCGAATGTAAATAATCCATACACATATTACACACATGGGCTTGGGATGTAGCTTGATGTGAAAGCCCTGGGTTTGGTAATGTTGTAGGCAGCTAAATTAACAGAAATATTATAGGGGGACCGGGCAGATAGCTCTGTGGCACAAGTGTCTGCCAGGCAAGTGCAAGATCATGAGTTCAAACCCCAGTCTTGCCAAAAAAAAAAAAAAAAAAAAAAAATTATAGGTACTGTGAGGCAGGGCTAGGCCATCAAAGGAGACGATATGGAAGACAAGATGACTTTGCAACTGTGGGACAGACACACCTGAAGGGGGCCAGATCTCAAGACATAACAGTTATCACAAGCAGCCACATACTTCCCTAGGGATGGGCATCAGGGATTGACCTTTTTTTTTTTGTCTTTTTGAGACAGGGTCTTACTATGTCGTTCAGGCTGGCCTTGAGCTCACTTTTGTAGCCCAGGCTGGTCTCGAACTCACACCGATCCTCCTGCCTCAGCCTCCCAAGTGCTGGAATTACAGGCATGCTCCACCACGCCCAGCCAGGGATTGATATTCTTAATGGGTATAAGTCACCCAGGAGAAGCCAGAGAGTCACTAACCCAACCTGCAACAGGAAGAGCCCTGTTCTGTATTCAGGCCTGACTGCTACGTGACTTGCTTCCTCCTTTGATCCTGATTTAATCAATTTTACCTGAGCAACTGTGCTTGTAACCTTATAGGTTGACCATAACTTTGTCCCACGTCATGTACAAGTGTCTTAGTTATTTTTAACTCGTTGCTGGGACAAATACCCAACACTCAAAATGAAGAAAGGAAAGGTGTATTTAACTCATAGTTACTGGAGGTTTCAGTCCATATTTGGCTGGCTCCAACGCAGAGAGGCATATGGCAGAGAGCAGCAGCTCTTGGTGGCAGAACAGCAACAATAGTGACAGAGGCAACCAACCAACCAGGGCAGCAAACAGCGACAGTGCTAGTCTGTCTCTCTGTCTCTCTTTATATTACATTCAGGCTATCTACCTTTAGCATCCACCTTAGGCTACACCCATAATCCCAGACATACTTAAAACACATAATCCCAGGGATCATGGATCAAGTCTCAAACTCTATACCAGTAGTAAATCACATAATTCCAGTGACTCATGAGTCAAATCTCAATCTATAGAAGTCCTTGCCCCATGACTGCATGAGGCTTTGGGGGGACAACTAGACATACACCATAACAATGAGTTCCCATGTTTTCCACCTTAGACCCACCTTACCTCATGGTTTTGCTCTATAAATGTCCCTAGAAGGGCTGGTGAGATAGCCCAGCTGACTAAGCCCCTGCTTTGGCAAGCTCAGGGACCAATATTTGATTCCCAGTCCTGCATGTGATGCCAGCCCTGGCCCCCCAGGGCAGGCTGAGCTGGTCACCAAATCTGGGCATGGTGGTGCATGCTTGTAATGCCACTGCTGGGGAGGCTGAAGACAGGAGGATCACCATGAGCCCAAGCTGAGTAGTGAGACTCTGTACCAAATACATAAAACAAAACAACAACAAAAAAACCTTAGAAATGATAGATTCATAGGCCAACCCACTTGGGTCCCCTTTGGTCCCTGTCTCAGTCAGAAGCCTTCGTTCCCTCAGTAAATATATTCTACTCTTAGCCTCTGTTCCTAAAATCTATTCTTTGGTTTTAGAGAGCACAAACGTGGCCCAGGTATCTTTCAGATTGGGAGTTTCATTCCCCTATATCAGTACCAAAAGAAATTTGTTAACAAATCGTCATTGACTATTTTGCATTGAGAAGCCTACGTAGGTCAGATTTCCAACACTGACAAGTATCTGAGGAAACCTGTGTAAAAGAGAAAGAACTCATTTGGACTCTGGTCCCACAGGGCTCAGCCACAGTTGCTTGGCTCCTTTGCTGCTGGGTGTGCTGTGAAGGAGAACAGGACAGCAAGGGCCACATGGTAGGGAAAAGTGGCTCCCCTCCTGGTGGTTGCAGAATAAGGAGAAAGACAAAGCAAGAAAGGGGATGGCTGGGGACAGAATATGTCCTCCCAGGGAGGCCCAGGATGACTCATTCTCTCCAGCTGCCTCCCGAGGTGCCTCATTACCTCCCTTGGCCAGTGGCTGGGAATCCATCAGTGGGTTGAGCCTTGGATGAGCTCAGAAACCTCAAGAGCAAATCACCTCTTCATGGCTCCATTCTAAATGCTGTGGCAGGGGGACCGATGCCTTTCACAAAGGAGTGTGTGTCAGAAGGGACATTTATTTCTGATCAAAACATGACAAAAGCATATTTTCTAATCACTGTAGACTTGAGTATATGAAAAAAGTGACTGCATTTTTTGGGTAAAAACTTTTTTCTAGGGGCTAGGAACGGAGTTGAACAATAGAGTGTGTTTCCAGATGTAGGGGTCCTGGATTTGACCTCCAGAGTTTTAGAAAAGAAAAATCTAAAAATAATGTCAGCAATGAAGAAAACTTTAGCTTAAATAACCAAGAAGAAAAAGAAGAAGAAGAAGAAGAAGAAGAAGAAGAAGAAGAAGAAGAAGAAGAAGAAGAAGAA
>PVJA010033074.1:11983-23694 GCA_004027025.1 Myocastor coypus | reverse complement strand
AAAAAAAAAAAAAAAAAAAAAAAAAAAAAAAAAATTCCTATTTTGGGCAAGGAGTTTACAAACATAACTTTGATAATGTGTTCAAAAGTAAAATCTGTACTTTATACCCACCAACAGCAAATTATGTGAACTAGCAATCAAGGAAGTAATCTTATTTGTAATATCGACCAAAAAAAAAAAACTTCTAAGAATAAATTTAACTAAGAAGGCAAAAGTTTCTAAAATTAAAACTACAAAACATTGAAAAATTTAAGAGAACGTGCAAAGGGCCGGCCAGATAGATCAGCAGACTAAAGCCTGCTTAGGCAGAGTGTACTAGGATCACCAGTGTGCCATGCTGGCCCAACCACAGGGGCACGCTGAGACAGTGACTGAGACTGGGCTTGACAGCATACATCTGTAATCCTAGTGCTTGGGAGCTGAATACGGGAGAATCACTACAAGCCCAATCTATGTAGTGAGACTTTGTAGGCCAGTGGTTCTCAGCCTTTCTAATGCTGTGACCCCACAATACAGTTCTTCATGTTGCGATGACCCCAAACCAAAAAATAATTTTGGTGGCTACTTTAAAGTTGTAATTTTGCTACAGTTATGATTTGGAATGGCTTTAGGCGACCCCTGTGTTTTGGTCATTTACCCCCCCCCCCACACCACCGGGGTCGCGACCCACAGGTTGAGAACCACTGTGACCCTGTCCCAAATACATATATAACCGCAACACTTGGAAGGCTGAGGCAGTGCATCCCAAGTGTGAGTTCCGATTGGGTAAATGGATGAGACCCAATAATAATTGTTTAAAATTTTTCTGGCAAACACAGTGCTCTGAGTTTGATTCCCAAAATCTCCCAGCCTCATTTTTTTAAAAAATTGTGCGGGAGATTTAGCTCAGCGCAAAGACCCAGAGCTTAATTGACAGTACCAAAACAAGCAAAAACCAAAAACAAAAAAAAAAAAAAAAAAAAAAAAAAAAAAAAAAAAAAAAAAAAAAAAAAAAAAAAAAAAAAAAAGAAAGAAAGAAAAAAGAAAAAATGGAAAAGACTGTTCATGTTCACAGACTGAAATATTGTTAAAATGCCCATACAACCCAAAGAGATCTGCAGATTCAATGTAGTCCCAGTCAAAATACCAATGACATTCTTCATAGAGCTAGAAAAAGCAATCTTAACACTAATATAGAAAGACAAATACCAAACAGCCAACGCCACACCTTGAACAAGAAGAGTAAAGTGGAAGAATTACACTGGTGAGAATGTGGAGGAAAAGAACTTGCATACTGCTGTGGGCATGTAGAAGAGTGTAACCACTAGGAAAAACAGGAGGGAGGGTTTTCAAAAAATTTAAAACGTGACAAGTATGAACCAAAAAGGAAAAGAAAGAAAATGGGGGAAAGGAAATCCAGAGAGAGGGAGGGAAGGAAGAGGTAGGGGGAGGGAAGGAGAATAAAATGAAGTGGGATAAATACATGTAGCAACCCCATAAAATGAATGTAAACAGTATGTACTACAAATATATAATTTTTTAAAATTAAAAATGGAATTACTACATGATCCAGCAGCCCACCAGTGGTATAGACCCAAAGGAAATGAAATCAGTATGCCAGAGAAATATCTCTGTTCCTGTGTTTATTGCTGCAGAATTTACAATGGCCATAAATGGAAACAATCTAAGTGTCCATTAACTGATGAATGGATAAAGAAGATACAGTATATCAACACAATGGAGTACCATTTAGCCATAAAAAGAATCAAATCCTGTCAGCTGCAACAGTTTGAATGTAGCTGGTGATCATTATGTTAAGTGAAATAAGCCAGGCACAGAACATAAGTGGTGCCATGATCTCATCACGTGTGGAATCCTAAGAGTTGATCTAGTAGAAGTGGAAGGCAGAATGGTGGTTACTAAAAGCTGCAGAGAGTACAGTGATAGGAAGAGTGGGAAGAGCATGCTGAATGGGTACTAAGTTATCACTAAGTGAGGAAAAAGCCCTGGGGTGCGACTGGATAGCAGGATGACTGCAGAAAACAATAATGAACTGTGTATGGCAGTAAGCTAGAAGAAATAATTTGAACATTTTCACTATTAACAAAGGATAGGCGTTTGAGTAGACATGTGCACCCTGCTTTACACATTAAATAATTCATACATGTATCAAAATATCCGAAAACTATCTCAGAAACAAAGAAGAATCACTTTTATTGTTTCAAAGAACAATTATAAAGCAAGAAAAATATATAAATTTTGAGGATAAAGAAAAGAATTTATGTTTTCTTATTTTGATTTTCTAATAGAACATGGAGGATTTTAAAAAGAGAAATGCACAATATGGAAGTTAGTAAAATAAAGGGACTAACTCACACAAGAAATCCCAGTATCTAACACATTATGATCAACAGTTCAATAAATGCTTTACGAGTGAAGAAACCTGTAGCATTCATCTTGGCCTTGGATTAAGAGTTTTCCTTTTTTTTTTTTTTCTTTGTGCTGCCTCAGGAATATACTTGGTGATACAAGTAAAGCAAAAACTGCCTGAGATCTATGCAAGTCATTACATTATTGTGTCATCTTCACTAATCCTTCTCTCTCCACTGCTTTTTCATTATCTTATGAGTACAGTGAAAAGAGAAGAGGTTTTTTAATTGCCTTTTTAGTAGTGTGCTTGAGGAAGCCTTAAGACACAAAATATTTCACAGACCATACACTTCCAAGTTCCAGCTGGGACAAGACCTGTAAGTGACAAATGCCATGAGAATGGATATTCTCACAGTGTTTCTGGCACAACCAGACAGAGGAAGTCTCAAAACTCTCATGAGAAAATAAGCTCTTCTAAGACTCTCATCCCATTCTTGGGGGCTTACCGTATATAGATAAACTTGCATACGCCTTTGGGCTTGGAGTTTTTGCCTAAATCCACTAGAGCTTTGATCCTTTACAGGGTCACCAATCCCATGATAGATGGGCTTTTCTGGAGGCAAAAATCCCAAAGTTTCAATAAGACGCTTTCTCAATAAATTAAAATAGAAATCCTACTTGAGAGTAGAAAATCATAGAAAAATAAGAATCTTGAAAACATCCCTTTATGTTTTAATCTATGAGCACTTTTGTTTGTGCTCTGTTTCCAGTTGTGTGTTTACTGTTTGTTACTGTTTTAAAGGTTACAAAGTACTCAGCCAGGGCAGTTCACTTTGGCCCTCTGCCGCTGACTTTCTATGTTTACTGTGAACAAGCTTGCGTCAATGTAAATGGAATTAAAGAAACAGCCTCAGATCCTCTTCTTCCACCTCCTACCCCTCTGGGAGAAGGAATGACGGGCCACAGGTGCCTTGCACTCTGTGGAGCTGGTATTCTTGATCCCAGTATGCATCACCGTCCACACATGTGGGACTGACATGGTATGACTTCTTTACTCCAAGTTTTGCTAACTTCAAAATGCCATCTAATTCAAGCAGCGTCCAAAATTACATTTTCCCAGTATGAAAACACAGAGGAAAAATGAGTTGAGGATAAAAGTGAAGGGAGAGAATAACAGGGGGCTTGGCTGCTGCAGTAGAGGAACAGCTTGGCAGGTCGGCTTCGCAGAGAGCCTTATTCCCCAACCAGTCATCATTAACGGACTCACTTCCACAGGAAAGAAAAAAAAAGAAGAAAAGAAAAAAAAAAAAAAAAAAAAAAAAAAAAAAAAAAAAAAAAAAAAAAAAAAAAAAAAAAAAAAAGACGGAGTCTGAAAACTCCGGACAAAAGAAATCCCTGCAGACAAAGTAAAAACAAATTAAAAGACCCATTATAAAACACAGATGCTACAAGGAAAATAAACTTTCCAAGATTTACTAGGCTTTGACAAAGTTGGACATTTGTGGAAAAGACATCAGCAGCAACTCCCAGGTAATGCGGCCGGATAGCTCCACTCCTTTCTTTTTTATCTTTACCCTCTGTGCAGAAGCTGCCAGGTTGGTATTCTTAGCTTCTGAATGCAGTGACGTGAGAACACGTGAATGTGGCAAACTGCCAACAGTAGGAAATTTCTAAAGTAAGCAACACCCAGAAGTTGCTGAACATTTCAGATTACACTAAATTTTAAAGTTAGTATCTGTGTCCTGGGTATATGTAGGTATATATGTTTTTTTCATCAACCCAAGCAACACAAAACCAAAGTAGAGGTAAAATGAAATGCTTCCTTTCAACCTCTGAAATTTTTCACTAGTTTACACTGTGAACCAGAGGAAATATTATCTCCTCAAAACATATTAAGCATTTGGCCCGGCGGGATGGCTCAGTGGTCTAAAAGCGCCTGCTTGGGGAAGCTTGGGCGGCTTCAGGGACCGCGGTTCGATCCCCGGTACCACATGCTGCGCCAGCCCTGCCCTTGGGGCGGGCTGAGCCGGCCATGAAAATGAGTGAATAAACAAACAAAGGTTCTGAAACAATAAATAAATAAATAAAAATTTAAAAAAAAAAACATATTAAGCATTCAAAAGATAACAGTTACAGATCAGAAAGTACAAGAAAAACTTTTACAAGTTCCTAGAAGCACAAGTTACAGGTTGTCATCAAGGAAGGTCAAAGCAAGTTTCTTTAAGAAAAGAAATGTATGAAAAATGAAGAGCTCCAATACAATAATGTTGACTAAATGAAATATTTGGAGGTACAGCAGGGCTGTCCTTTGGTTCTCCCTTGGGACTTAAGAGATTATCAGGTACTGATTCATTTGGAAAAGAGCAAAAGGAAAGGAGATAGCATTACTGGTGCCCTGTGGGAGAGTGCTGTCGTCCTGGCCTCTGACCATCCATTCTGACTCCACACCCAAACCTCATTTACTCAGGCACATGAATTTTCAGGTTTACGACAGAAACCTTTATATAACTCAGTGTCCTTTGAATTGTATTAAATTCCATCCTCATCACCTCTCCACACACTACCCCAAGAGTTCACACAAGCTCTAGGATATAAATGTGCCACTCAGTATCTAGTCTGTTTTGAACTCTTGCAGCAGAGAGTCACACCAAAACCTGATGTCAATTTGGATCCCTGTTGTTCCAGAAAAGACAAATCTACAGATATGGTCCCATTCTCCAGAACTCTGTATCTCTGTCCTCATTCCAGTACTTTCGCTACTGTAAAGTATCATAACGATATTCTCTTCCCACCCCAGCATATCTTTCCTAGAGAAAAGCCTGAGTAAAGAGTGCTGCATTTTGCATTCCACTGAAGACCAAAACATTGTCTGCTTTTAATATCCTGCTGTGGAAGTGAGCATGATAAAAACCCAAAATTTACCAAGGTGTTTACATTAATTATTTGGTTAAAAAGTTGACTTCTTGACTCTTTCAATGGAGTACAATGGAAGCCTGTTCTGAAACAATCACTGAACATGTGAACATTAAAAAGTTAAAAACACTGCTTAGTTCTTGCTTCCTATCTAATTTAACCCTAAAAGCCTTTTCAAGCTAACTCTCAGTACGCTTTGCAAATGGGAATTTCCGATGTGTGGGTTGCTTTTGGTTGGGAATGCGAGCCTCTCTCCCCATTTCCCTTCCCCTTTCCTAGATGAGAATGACAAGCTTCCCAGCTGCAGTTCCAGGACTTTCACCCTCCTTTTTGACCTTTTCTCAGGCATGTTCCAGTATAATCTGTAATCTACTGAAGTAGGAAAAGGAAACAGCAGCACCCTGGTGAGAAACAGCGCCTTATGACCTACATACCAAGCTGGGCGGAAGAATGCTTGTTCACAAGAGCCAAGGAGAATGGAACACACAATTAAAAGAAAATGAATATATATATATACACACACACACACACACACACACACACACACACACACATATATAAACACACACACATGAGAGAGGGAGAGAGATTTTAAAATACTATTAACACAGCTAACTGTTTAGGAAATGTAATTAAACACAAAATGTTCAAGGATAATTCTGACATTACTTTTCTTACAACTTTTTCTGAGGTCGTAAATGATAATTCATGTAAAACACTCCAAATTTTTATGCATTTCAAGGAAAAACACTTGTTGCTTTTTTCCAAGTAAGCAGTTCAAATCCCCACAAACACCACTACTGGTAAAGTGATTAGGATAGGAAAGCTCAACTCCCACAAATGGATTTAAGAACAAGAATCCATTTTTTTTCCATGATAAAGATTGAAGCTACCAATAATGTTATAATTAATTCTTTTTTTTTTTTTTGTGGGACCAGGATTCGAACTCACGACCTTGCACTTGCCCAGCAGGCACTTGTGCCTCAGAGCTATCTCCCCAGCCCCTGTTATAATTAATTCTTACAACAACAAAGTAGCTAGCATAATATTTTGCAATAGATTAAATTAAATGCCATTAAAACAGCATAGTACTGTGCTATTTTTGTTTTTTTGTGCTATTAACTCATTATTTATAGCTATATTTACTTTATACATAAGTAAATCAATGAATCACTTGCTATAAGGTTTTCCTTTTCGATTCTTAATGTGGAAGCTATCATAATATAAAATTTTAAGTATTTTCCTTTCCTTAAAGTTAACATAAACTCAAGAGAATATAGAAAACTCACATATAAAACTTTAGAAGTCAGAAAGAAGAAATTACTATTGCTAAAATCATAAGTAGAGTAAGTTCAGGATGTGCTAGTTACATAACTAGAACAAAGATCATCCAATTGCTACATGGGAAAACTGAGAAATGTACATAAAATGAAGGGAAGATAGCTCTGTGGCACAAGCCCCTGCCTAACAAGTACAAGACTGTGAATTCGAACCCCAGTCCCACCAAAAAAAAAAAAAAAAACGAGAACTAAACCCTTCCCTAAAACACACACAGACACACACACAGACACACACACACACACACACACACACACAAAGATTTAAAATACAAAGGAGGAAAAGTAATAGCAGTAATTAAAAGGACTTCTACTAAGTTACAAAATCTGTCTAAAAGGTATTATACAATTTAATCTAAAGCATAGTCTAATTTATAAATTAAATGAATAAAACTTTCCTAAAAGTGGGAAGTTTATTACTTTATTATTCTCAGAGTACTCCACAGTTCCAGGATGAAGAAAATGGAGCACTCTATGTTCTTGTTATCTAAGAAGTGCTCTGGATATCTAGAAAGTGTCATATATCTTGTATTCTTGATATTTAGGAAGCTTTAACAATTATAAACATTAGGATTATAGTTTTTTATACTTTCAGCAATGAAAAATAATGACCATAAACAGACTATCCTTGTACGAATACATATATAGGAACAGATGATAGATAGATAGTTGGTCTATTTAACACTAGAGGCACAAAACAAATTGCATAAATGAAAAATTTTTTAAAATTTGGCGGGCCTTTTACCATAAGATACAAACTATTACATTAAAACACAACTTTGCAACTCCACTGAAAGAAGCTCAAATACAGTACTGGAACCAAGTAAAGACTTCAGAATTAGAAGAATATAATCTAATATTCCTTAAACTAAATATGGGATAAAATGGAGTGTCCAAGTACTTCTCATGAAAATTGTTTTTAATACAACTTTCTGAAGCTTATCTCATAATAAATTTTGTATCATATCAGCAGACTTAACAAAACCACTCCACCGTTCAAAGAAGAAAAACGAAAAAAGAATCCTCTCTACCTGATTCAACACATAAAACTTGCTACTTAAACAACACACAAAAGCATAGAGAGTTGGTTCCGAAATTTTTTAAAACTCTGTAATAAGATGAAGCATTTAAATAACTGTAATATATAAAGGATATTTTCATAGGACATGGAAAATTGAAACACAACATTGGCAGAACTAGTGTCCAATTGTACACTTTACAAATGATTAAATATTAGAACCTACATATTTTCTGCTGAAGAGCAAATATCACAATAAAATGTAAGCAACTTTCCATTTAATAAGCAAAAAGTTATAAACCAAAACAGCAAAGACTCTCTCCTCCCCACAGCCTCCAGTTCTCCACGTGCCCCTCCCCTTACCAGACGAACGGAAACCTTCCTTCTTATTACCCATGACTGTTAAGAATATTTTTTGGCTCTATTTCAACATCATGACTCAGGTCATGAGAAGTGTCAAAGATGCATTTCCTTCAGATGGGAAAAAGCAACCGAATTTAACAATCGTACAAAGATGGGCCACGTGGTACAAAAGGGCCAAATCAGCATTTGACACAACAGGAAAGATAAACCCTTTTCTATTCATATATATTTGAATTCTAGCTTCAAAATATTTGTATCTTTCCATCAAAATATGGTTTATATATTATGCTCAAGAAAAAACTAAGAAGCCAGTACTCAATAATGCTATCTAAATTATCAAAGATGTGTGGAAAGAACTGCTAACAATAAAGAATTTAAACTCAATACACTGTATAAACACTAATAAGTAGCCCAAGTCCTGGTCTTCTAATCTTACTTTTCTAAAAGCATACCTATAAATTGATCTAGGCATATAAAACTTTATTCTACAGAAAAGCTTGCAGCGTAAAACCCACACAGAGGTGGGACACCATTAAAAAATGGCTCCTCTTCCCTGTGATTCTCTGCTAGCTCTGTCATTCTGCATTTTCCCTCATCCATGATTTTATCAAACGTAGACACAGTTCAGTTCCCACCAAAACTTCATTGGAATGGCATGTTACTGAACATTTATTAAGTATTCTTTTCCAGAAACTGATCTTCAAATCTCTTCTGAAGATGCCAATAACTAATGCCCACATTCATTCCTCTGTCCATTTTGAAATACTTTTTCTCTGGTGCCTCATTATAACTTCAATATTCTCACCTGCAAAAACAAATCACTTAATGTGAATAACTCTTTCAATGAACCTGAAATCCTTTTCCTTTCTCATTCTCCTGCAAATTCATGACACCATTGACCCTACTAGTGTAAGAGCCATCGCTTTTTGTTTCTTACCAGACATCACCTGGTGCAGTGCTAATCCACCTTAACACTGAATAGATTACAACTATCAAGAGCAAATTTCTAACTCCTGCTCAGATTTTAAACTTCAAGGGCATTTTTGTCTGCGATCCTCAAGTGTGATAATTTCTAAATTTATTTAGCTATGTTTATCACCAGGACACTGGTTACTCTCTTGCTCCTCCCCCTCTAAGTTTTGCAAAACCAAATACTAAAAAAAAAAAAAAAAAAAAAAAATTCATATCTCTATTTGTTGAGCACATAAAGGTTCAAGCCCTGTCCTAACATTAGTTATTAATATGTAGTTTTTACTTTTTCTCCAATCAATTAAATATTCCATTTCTAGGTTTTCACAGAAAGATTCTTATTTCAATGGGATCAGACTATAATTCTTAATTATCCTCTTTCCTGGAAAAGTAACTGTAACATGCAAGTAGATTATTTTAATCAGTAGACTAAAATAACTCCTGAAAACCAACTTTTAAGTTTATTGCCAGAAAGTCTGCATTACTACATCACCCTGAACAGAAAGAGAAAATTTCTTGATAGGGAAATTAATGGATCCACGTGAAAAGTTAGTAACCATGACATGAGTCGTACTACCTGATGGTCACCTGGACCCTGGATGTATGCCCTTAATTTAAAGAGCAACATTGTCAGTTTGAACACCAGTCCTGCAAAAACAACAAAAAAAAGAGATAATCTAACAAGAAACAAAAAGATGAAACAAACAAACTGAAAGAAAGGAATTAGAAGTAAGTAAAAAATAAGAGGAGCAAATGCCACAAAATATGAGTCTCAAAGTAAACAATATGGCATCTATAAAATTTGAAAACTGGCCCAGTGGTGGCAAACACTGGCAATCCCAGAGCTCCTGCGAGCCCAGCAGGGCAATCACAAGTTGGTGCCCAGTCCAGGCAACTTAGAAGTTTAACAAAATCTGTATGAAAATAAAATTTTAAAAGGGCTGGGATTATAGCTAGATGGAAAGGCCCTGGGTTCAATCGATCTATGAAAAATAAATTGACAGTAAATTAAGCAAAGGAAGGAATGCTAAAAGAAACACTTAAATAAAGGCATGTTAAAGATATTCTGAAATAAAACATGCAACAAAATGAGAATTTTATAGGTAGAGATAGTCATAATTTTTTTTTTTAAGTTAGAAGCCCAATGTAGTAGATCCATCACTGAACTAACAGGATTTCCAGAACAGGGAGAAGAAAAATACAACAGCTAAAGTAATTTATGATGAGTCGAAAGAAGAGACCTTTGGGAAATGACAGGATGAAAGGGACGGCAGGGCAGGAGACTGCCTTATATTTCATTATAAAATTATGGTCTTTGATTTTTAGAATGGATGGATATATTTATTTGATAAAAACAAAATTTGCATTAAAAAACAAACCACAACCATCAATGCCACACAATGTTAACAGAAAGGGAAGAGATTATGGGCCATAATTATGATTCAGGGTCTCAACATGGAACTTCATCACTTTGACAGTATAACATACTGATCAAAAACTGAATGTCAATATATAGATGAAATAAATTTTAGCACACACTGAAATTATTTATCTGAATGATAGACCTAAATGTTGTGCTTCAATTCAACTAGTTAAAATAGTCAAAAAAGCTAGGTATTTAGGTGGAAAATTCAAAGAAGATATTATGTGAATGTAATATATTACCAAAACCCAATTCTCTAGGAAGAGTTTAAGAAGCATAAGATAAATACATACATACATACATACATACATACATACATGCATACATACATACATAATAAAAAGAAAGAGGGATTATTATAAGATCTGACAAGGCATTAATACCTACAGTGTCCCCCCACATTCAGAGCACTTTGCCTTTTTCCAATCATAGAAAAGCTAAGAAAATATTGCCCTCTAGAGGCTTGTCTCATTAACCATTTCAAACAAACTACTTTGAAAAGATGTGCATGAATTTACCAATGTAAAAAAAAAAAAAAAAAAAATCATAGAAAAATAGAAGAAAAATAGAAATGTTTATGAGTAACAAAAAGCAAAGTAAAAATCTGGCTTAGTCTCAAGTGCTAAGACATCAATGGACAATTCTTTTTAAAGTCAAACTTACAGAGAAAAAAATATGGCATTTCCAAAACCAAATAAACACAAAAATGAAATACCTGAATAGTTTCATTATTTTTTTATATTATGGCCAGCTCAGCCTGCCCTGGGGGGTGGGGCTGGCACAGCATGTGATGCCGGGGGTCCCTGAGGTTGCCTAAGCTTGCCTAAGCAGGTACTTTAGAATGCTGAGCCATCTTGCCAGCCCTGTGAATAGTTTTATTATTAAAGCACTTGAATAACTAAGTTTCAAAGAATACTGTAATTCTAAAGTGTAATTTATAGATACAACATCTGGAGTTTTAAAAGAGTTTTCACAGGTTATCTAATTTTCTTCCAAAATGATGGTAGCAATACTATCTCTCAATTTAGCTAGAAATTGAAGCTTGCATAACAATTACTATCTATTTGAAAGTTATACTATCTTTTTTAATAGACAGTTTCTCCAATTAGTGATTCCTTTAAAAAATTATTTTCAGGAAGGCTACTCTTTACACTTTCCACGTAGAATTTTTCTGCTATCTGAGAAACTATAGTAGATGTCATGAATATTTTAAATACATTTGATCATGGTATATACTAAATGTCAAAAATTTTAAAAATATATTGAGCCGGGCGTGGTGGCGCACGCCTGTAATCCCAGCACTCGGGAGGCTGAGGCAGGAGGATCGGTGCGAGTTCGA
>PVJA010033074.1:0-11883 GCA_004027025.1 Myocastor coypus | reverse complement strand
TGAGCTGACCATAACATAAATAAATAATAATTTTTTTAAAAAAAAAACCTGGAAATCAGACTGCATCCAAGCTAAGACAATTAGATCCATAGAACCAGCAAAAAGCTAGGTAATAAACTATCCTAAAGGAAAATTTCCCCCCATTTAACATGTATATACTATTTATATATTCTATGTGATATGAGGCATAAAATTTAAAGCAGAGCTACAGTGCACATGATTGATTTTCCTTGGCAAAGATTAAAACAGACTCATGGAAACTTCAGTCCGCAAGTAAACAATGATGTGAAAAAAGAAGTCAAGAAGCATCACATTATTACCGATTCTCTTAAGTAGGTGAAATCATGTAAGGCTGCGGTGTGTGGATGTTTTGTATTTACAACTGTCATGTGGTCTATATCCAGAAAACTCTCATTCAACAAAAATAAATAATTACAATAAACCATCAAATGAAGGCTATAAACAGTCTCAAAGGGGAAAATGAATACCTTGCCCACATGCTAAAAGAAAAGTGGTAGTGCCAGCTCCCCTTCTTACTAAAAGGCCCCACTGATGCCTCTACCACTCTACCCAAACAAAAGCTGAATGCCTATGAAAAAAGTTTAATGCTGCCATTCACTTTCTCACTTACTAAATACAACTGAACACTTTCATTATTCCTCTCTCCTTACTGCCAAAAAAAAAAAAAAAAAAAAAAGAAAGAAAAAAGAAAAAACTTTATCTACTTAGCCTTTAAGATTTCTTTTTTGTTGTGGCTGTGTGGTTCATAAGGGTCTTGCTATGCAGCTCAGACTTGTAGTGATTCTCCTGTCTCAGCCTTCCCAGGCTGGGATTACAGGCCTGTGCCACCCACCATGCCTGGTCTTGGCAGCTGACACAGCACATCCAGAGTTACGAGAATGGCACGGTATGCAGTAATGGTGTTCAAACTCAGTCCTTACATTTGCCAGGTAGGCACTTAGACCACGGAGCTAACTCCCCAGCCATAAGATTTCTTATATATGTTTTTCTTTTCCTGTCACTAGTTACTTGGAGACCCCAGGGTTCAGTTTTAGGGCATCTCTCATTATAATCACCCATCAGGTTATCTCACCTGATCTCAGTTTCAACTATCACCTTTGCCTTCAAAACATTAATCTCCATATAAATGAATATGGAGATTCATATTCCCAGTGAACCCCAGGCACAGATAACCAACATTAGTAGGAGAAGGAGACACAACTTCCATTTCACATGTCATAAACTAACCAACCTGTCCCAATCCATGAATCTGCTTTACCCATGCATTCCTTGTTTCAGCCAACAGCAACCCCATTCTTCCAGCTACTCAGGCAAAAAGCCTTACTGCGCACCCTGACTCATCTGTTCTTTGACACCTAATCATAAAATAATCCAGAAACACTCATAGTCCTACCATAAAAAAAAAGAATTAACAATCCAGTAACTGGGGCTAGTGTGATAGCTCAGCAGTCTAAAGAGCTGGCTTAGGCAAGCTTAGACAACCACAGGGACCGTGGTTTGATCCCCAGCACCACATACTGCGCCAGCCCCAAGTTCAGGGCAGGCTGAGCTGGCCAAAACATAAATAAATGAAGTTTTTTTTTAAAAAAAGAATGAATCCAATAACTTCAGACAAACTCATCATAAATGTAACCTATTGCCTGGATTTTTCCTAATACTCGACTAAGTGGTTTCACTAGATTTCTACCTTTGTCCATTTACACACTATACTTTCTCCATTTGAATCATGTCAAAAAAAGAAAAAGTATTATCACTTTGGGATCATTTTCCCAACCCTCCATAGCATTCTCTTGTTAGTAAGCCAAAAGCTGACATGACCTGCTCACATTACCCCGTCTGAGTTCATTACCTGTCATGCATCTTGCATACTTTTAGCTTCCTTATCATTAAAAAAAAAAAAAAAAAAAAAAAACCTCCCAGCATATTCCCACCACCTCCTGCTATCTGCATTGTTTTCTTCCTCACTTCCACTTTTTGCTGAAATGCTATCACTTCAGTAAGGCCTACAAAAAGGATATTAATCTCAAATATCTACTCCAGGCATTTCCTACTCCATTTTCACGCCTTCTTTTTCTCCATAGCTACACGGGCACAGGGGCATTTTCCACTTTTATTCACTTCTCCTAGGGCTCAAAACAGTGCCTAGACATAATAAGTAGTTACATCTATTAAACTGAAAAGTGGAATCAGCATGAATAACAATATCTTCATCCTGGCAAGCAATGATTTAAGTCCTACCTGTTTCTTTTTCTTTTTTAAAACTTCTTTATTTGTTTTGGTACAGAGTCTCACTATATAGCTCAGACTCACAGTGATCCTCTTGTCTCAGCCTCCATAGCACTGGGATTACAGGTATGGGCCACCACACCCGGTTTCAGGGGCTAGCACAGTACTCCCAGGGTTCTGCCAGCACGGCATGTGGTTCCAGGATCAAACTTGGGTCCTTGCACTTGCCAGGCAGGTACTTACACCACCAAGCTATCTCCCCAGTTCACACCTGCTTACCTTAAAGTATCTAAAGATGGTTAAAGCCTTAGAGCGTGCATTTTCCCAACTAGTATGTAAGGTGCCAGGATATATGCAAAAGATAAGCTTCTGTCATTATAGAGATCAATATAATAATAAGGGTAGACACAAATAATTTCCATATTCCCATAAGATATAAGTATGTACAGGACACCAATACCAAGGTTAACATATTTTAAAGCATCAAGAGAAGATGCAAAGGATTAACTGTCATTTTAACTGACTGAGTAGGCATTCAAAGAGTAAAAATTAAGGGGGGCAAGGTGGCACACACCTGGCCATAATCCCAGCACTATTGAGGCAGAGGATCACTGGGAGCTCGAGACCAGCCTAAGCTACAAAGTGAGCTCAAGACTAGCCTGAACTGCACAGCAAGACTGTGCCTCAAAAACATTAAATAAACTAATTAATAAAATAATAAAAGATTCCAAGTGTGCATAGTGGAAAGATAAAAAAATAAACATATGTGGAATACTCATAGAAAGGTACATGTTATGGTTTATGTCTAGTTGTCCCCCCAAAGCCTCATGGAGTCATTGGGCGGGGACTTCTAGAGTTTGAGACTTGATCCATGATCCCTGGGATTATAGGTTTTAGTACTGATGGGATTATGGGTGGAAGTATTTCTGGGATTATGGGTGTAGCCTAGGGTGGGCGCTAAGGCGGAGAGCCTGGATGTAATATAAAGAGAGACAGAGAGACAGACCGAAGCTCTAGCTGTTGCTGTTGCTCTGCTGCCGTGTTGGTTGGCTACCTCTGCCACCATTTTGTTGCTGTTCCACCGCCATGAACGGGATGCTCTCTGCCCTGCTCCACTCAGCCTTGGGCCAGCCGAATATGGACTGAAACCTCTACGAACTGTGAGCTAAATAAACCTTTCCTTCCTTCATTTTGAGTGTTGGGTATTTGTCCCAGCAATGAGCAAAAAGTAACTAATACAGTACAGAAATCTAAGTACAGAGGAACAACAAGATGGAAGTAGGATGGGACACTCTCTAACATTCTAGCAGTACAGTGAGGTGCAATGATTTTAAGTACAAAGCTAGCAGATTCTCTGGTTAACAGGAAATATTTGAGGTATAATAGGAAAAAATGGTGAGTTCAAGATCAGAGACCCATAATCATTGTTGCATCGCAGGCTACTTGGACCAGAAAGTTTGTGAATTCCTTTTCTGAGTAACAGTTACAAATGCAAGCAATACCATGTACACAATTAAAATGGAAATGATCACATTAAAATAGCTCTAATGCAGTACAATGATACACCCAAGAAATTCAACTTAATATTATAATCATGTAATAATTTCAAGGCAATAATGGGCATAACAATATCCAAAGAAATATTCAATAATTCAAGACATGTATTATTGTATGTATAGTGTTATCTGGAAACATCTGTGTTTTCTATTGGTAATAATGTTACAAGTATTGCTAATATTATTAGCATATGTTTTCTATATTCATAATGAAAAGAAATGCTTACTTTTGCTTAAAGGAGAGCAGATATATGGACTGATTTTTTTTTTTCCTATCCGGGTACATGAATTTCAATTTAAGAACTCCTCATCTATGCTAAGGTCATAGCAGCACAATAGGAAATGAAAGAGATATTTAGAAGGAATATATTTCAAATAAAAAAAGATCCTCTGGAAAAAAAGGTAAATAGATAAAATAATCCTAACCTAAACTGGATTGCCTCCAAAAAGTAAAAAGGAAATACCCCTATGTCAATTGTTATTTAACAGTTTCCTTTACTTTGCTAAAAAGAGCACAGACAACAACAGTATTACTGCCAAAACATGATTAATTTTCAAGATGACCCCCACCCTGTTCAAAGGATTATATTGTTTTTTTAACCAGCATCAGATTGTTTACTCACACAAACTTGTAAATATGTCATTTTTAGAATGAACCAACAATGCCTATTTTGTTTTGACATGTGAAGCACAAAAAGAAGATGAAGAAAAATGACAGTGACTTTATTATCTGTGCTCCCAAAATGTGATGGTGAAGTCCTGAGGGGAACTTGTTAACATGTTATTGAAAAGAAATTGCCTCCTGAAATTTCTGCCTTATAAAACAATTTTAAGTATTGTGGAATCTCCTTTTGAAATTTCTATATGATTATGAAAGCAATGAACACAATAAAGCCGGAGGAAAAAGATTATACTTTGATATATTATAAATCTAGCATGACCCTCCAACTACTATGCAAATGATACATTCTCTCACTTGTTGGTACTTTGGAACTGTCACCAAAATATGCTGAAAGGTATCTGTGTATGGTCACACAATGTCTGTCTTTATCTTGGAGTAAAAAAAACTGTGAAGCCAGTAATGATTTTAAGTTTTGTTGCACACTGTACCCAAAGCCTGAGACAAAGACTGTTAGCATTTTTTGCTTAAAGAAAAAGGAAGAATGGGAGGAATAAGAGAAGGAGTAAGAGAATATTCTTTGATGAGATACAAATGGAAACACTACAAATCCTTCTGAATTTATCAGTGTCTCTCTTTATATTTTGAGATAGACTCAATTATCCAGGCTGGTCTTGAACTTGTTATCCTCCTACCTTAACCACCTAACTTGCTGGTATTACAGATGCATGACACGATGCCTGGCACAATAACACTATCTCGCAAACCTACCTAACATGGTTATCATCAAGAAGGATATGAAGCCGGGCATGGTGGTGCACACCTGTAATCCCAGCACATGGGACATGGGAGGCTGAGGCAGGAGAATCAGTGTGATTTCAAGAACAGACTGGGCTACAGAAGTGAGCTCAAGGCAAGCCTGAACTGCAAAGCAAGACCCTGTCAAAGAGGAAGAAGAGGAAGAGGAAGAGGAAGAGGAAGAGGAAGAGGAAGAGGAAGAGGAGGAGGAGGAGGAGGAGGAAGAAGAAGAAGAAGAAGAAGACGACTACAACGACGTCGAGGAGGTGGAGGAGGAGGAGGAAGAGGAAGAGGAAGAAGAAGAGGAAGAGGAAGAGGAAGAAGAAGAGGAAGAGGAAGAAGAGGAGGAAGAAGAGGAAGAAAAAGAGGAATAAGAAGAGGAAGAGGAGAAGGAAGAGGAAGAAGAAGAAAAAAGAAGAGGAGGAGGAGCAGGAGGAGGAAGAAGAAGGAAGAAGAGGAAGAGGAAGGGGAAGGGGAAGGGGAAAAAAAAAGAAGAAAAAGCACTCAGAAAAAAAAGCACCATCCAATGCTCACATTTTAAGGCACTTTGACAGAAATGAAATGCTATACACATTCGGGTATTACTTACAAAGGTTAAGGCTAAAAAATGTAATGACTCGGAATTCCATTCAAAAATAAGTACATATTTATACCATGAAACAGTAGAACATTTTCACTGCATTATTAGAAAAACTCCAAACCAGGCAGCATACAAATATATATCAACAATATCAGAAATGATAAAGGAACAGAAGCAGATCTACATAGAAGAATAAGTAAAGAATTTTAAACACTGCCTCAAAAAGCAGCACAGGTGAGAGATACTTAAAAGGATTTTCTGTATTGACTACATTAATTTTCCACCACATAGAACATTTATGGAAATGACTAATGACTATTCTTTTACAACAATGAATATTTCTTAATGGACTATATAGTACTGGCCCATTATCAACAGAATGTTCTGGAAGACATATGTGGAAATGTAGATCAGTTCTCCAAACTTTATAAAGTAGGGTTAAATTATCCAAGCATGATGACAAATGCCCCTTATATCCCTAGTTAGAGAACATGGTAAAGATCATTATTACTATACTGGCTCACTACAATACAACTGTACCATATTGGGTTCATTAATGGTTTAACAGGTAAGAATGCTTTAAGTGAGTTTAAGATCCTGTTATTGTACAAACAGATTAGAAAACTTCATCTTACCTCAGCTCCCTAAAGTTATAAACACAGTCAAGGAAGATTGAAGGGAGTGATGGAGACAGAAATTATGTTTACCATGCAGGGGTGAGCCAGAAGGGCTGCTGGATAGACCTGGAACAGGGCTACAGCGACCTCCTTGCTTAGACGTCAGTTCTTGTTCAATCTCTTCCAGGCCAGCACTTTTCTGGAAACGGCTCATACGATTCACTACTCGTGGTGACATGTGAGTACGAACACAAGGCTGGCCACCGTAAGGGTTGATGGGGAATACATGGGAGGTACCCCGAAGGGTACTGACCACAACCCAGCGACAATCATGGCTGAAGCAGATGTCCTGAACCTAGAGATGAGACAAGATAGAAAAGCAGCTGAAATTACATGGATTTGGCTAAGAGTATCACATATCACCAAATATTAATAGAGCTGATTGTCTCATTCTGGAAATTACATAAGAATAAGTTCATAAATGAAGTCACTTGCTGTACAGCTAAGAGTTTCACATGTTTTTTTTTTTTTTTTTTTTTTTTTTTGGTGGGACCGGGGTTCAAACTCACAACCTTACACTTGCCAGGCAGGCATTTGTGCCACGGAGCTATCTCCCAGCCCTGTTCAAAATGAATGTTGATCAAAACCCAGGGATCTACAAAGTTTAGAGAGGGGAATTCTGGTCCTTGCTGCATGGAGTAGCAAGTTAGAAAACAGGATCTAGGCATCTGATTCCTTACAGAGTTGTAGCAAAAGTTCTGCATCAGGCTTGTTTTCCTAAAAGACTTTCTAATAAACACAGAATGCTAAACTGCTAAAGTTACATAATATAGCAACAGTTACCAATTCAATCATTTATTCAAATGCTATCACACTATGTGAAAAACTAGAAATAAAGTAAGAAATACAGGCTGGTGAGATGGCTCAGCAATCTAAAGTGCCTGCCTAGGAAAAGTTTAGGCAAGCGATGGGACCACAGCTCAATCCCTGGCACCACATGCTACGCTAGCCCCACCCCTAGGATGGACTGAGCTGGCCATAACACAAATAAATAAACTGAGGTTTAAAAAAAAATCAAATTTAAAAATAATAATAAAACCATGTGACTACAGGTTAATAGGAAGCTGAGACACATGAGAAATTTACTATAAGATAATACACAGAACACGAAATAACTTTCATGTGTACAGGCACAGTGGCAACAAAAAGGAAGGACAATAATACACTGCTTCACTAGGAGATGGTGGCTTTGAGCACAATGAATAATCACATAAAAAACATTCTTTTTTTTTTTTTTTTTTGGTCTTTTTGAGACAGGGTCTCACTATGCAGTTCAGGCTGGCCTTGAGCTCACTTTTGTAGCCCAGGCTGGTCTCGAACTCACACTGATCCTCCTGCCTCAGCCTCCCGAGTGCTGGGATTACAGGCATGCGCCACCACGCCTGGCACAAAAAACATTCTTAAAAGATAACCTAAACTGGGGAATGTATCTGTGGTTTTTGGCCTTGCTCATTTGTTTTTTTAATTTTTGTTTTGCTTTGCTTTCATTTGAAGTCACAATCTCAGTGAGTTGCCCTGCCTGGCTACAATCTTGTGTGCCTCCTGCCTCAGCCTCCAGAGTTGATGCTGTCCCAGATACACTGCTACACTCTGCCTGGAATTTGGTTTTAAGTATGATACTCTTACTTAAAGGGGGAGAGCCACTCTAGTTTGGATCTACTGAGATATTCTTTTTTAAAAAAATATATTTAGTATAAGGTCTCACTACACAGATTAGACTCTTAGTGATCCTCTTGTTTTCAGCCTCCCAAGCACAGCGATTATAGGCCCACACCACCACACCCAGTCTAGATATTCCAATTTTATATACAAATAAAAGGCAGAAGTGGTATGTAAGTTCTTTAGGATGTCAGAGCTTTACAGAGGTCAGCAAAAAGCCAGTGGTGTTTGCGTTTCATTTAAGAAATAATGGAATAATGGTTTTGCAAGTAAAACCCAGAGGAGTAGAATGGTGGGGGAAGTGGGGGCTGCAGGTAGCTTAGGAAAGTTAGGTAGGAATTTACTTAAATATTCAGGGATAAACACACTGAAAAGTGAAGGTACACAGAAGAAAGAAAATATTAAGATACCCTAAACATATACCCAACAACAACCACCAAGATAGTATTCATCCTCCTGAAGAGTCTGGCATTTTTTTTTTTTTTTTTTTTGTTCAGATGCCCCTGGAATGTGTGTTATGTGCCACCTCTATTGTCTACCGTGCCCATGCAACTCTGCCCCTATAGTGCTGTTATGGTTTGTGTCGATTTGTGCCCCCAAAGCCTCATGCAGTCATGGATTGGCTTCAGGAGTTTGTGATTAACTCCTGATCCACTGGGGTTATGAGTGTGAGTGCTGCTGGGGTTATGGGTGTGAGAGCTACACCTGGCCTCGGGTGGACAGCCTGAACATAACATAAGGCAGCCAGACTGCTCTCTGTTGCCCTTGATGCTGCTCCTCCTCCCTTTTGCTCTTGCCTTCTGCTGCCATGCACTGCTGCCCTCTGCCATGTGCCACTCTGCCTTGGAGCCAGCCAAGTATGGACTGAAACTCCCAGTAACTGTCAGCTAAATAAACCTTTCCTTCCTGCATTTTGTACTTTGAGTATTTGTCCCAGCAACGAGAGACGAGTAACTGAGACAAATGCTATTACACACAGAAAATATAAAGATAAATGAACACAGTCACCTTACGAGGTCTGGGAGACTTTACAAAAGCAACTGACTATTCACAGACCTGACCTAGGGAAAATTAACCACTGATTGTTTTAGATTTATACACTGAATTAAGTTCTTTGGTGTTTGAAATAGCAACTTTAATTTACTACCTCTGTCTTGACATGAGTCTAAAGGTAGAAACTTGAGTGAAAATATTTCCATCTACTTTCATCATAACATGAAAGTCAAGTAAAATTTGTTATTGCCCCAAAGTGTAGTGCACATGCTAGGAACCCAACCCTGCATCTCCAGCATCCTAGCAAGCTCTGTACCACCAATGACATCCATCAGCCCATCCTCTGCTCTTTTGTACACACTGCTTCTAAAAGGAAGGCTGCCACAAATACTTTAGAAGGTTTCCTAAATTGACTTATATTAATTTTCTATCACAACTGTTGCATAGTGCTGTACAAATATAAAAGGAGGTTGAGGCGGGTGCAAAGGGGAATTGAAATAGAGAAAGCCAGAGTACTAGAAGGATATCTAAGGGTGAAATTTAACACAAAAACCATGTATCTATATGTATACACATAAGTGTGAAGTGTATTGGCTTTCATTATAACATGAATTAAGTGTAATTCCTCAACAGAGAATATTCCATCATACTAGATCTTCAAATAAGTCTAAGCTCCACTTTAAGTATCTCAAAACTTTATTATGAACAAAAGCTGTACATATTCATCAATGCAAAAGTTTACAAAGGAGTCTAAAACCTCTCCAAAAAATTTAACTTATAGAGCAAAATGAGATAACATCACTGCTAGAAAAACAGTGATTCTACTGATTGTACCACTATAAAAACAATCCCAATGCATGAATAAGCCATAAGTACAGCCACATGCCTAGTACTCTAGATTATTGTCACATATCAAGATGATGTCAATGTTAAAATGAATGGTTCCATGACAGCTGACAAACTGAACTCCTAACAATTCTAACACTTTAGATAAAAATGTGTTCCACACTACTTTGCCTCTGAAGTTTGCTTATAACAATTTTCACCTTCACTGACTTTTCTAAAAGGATTAAGGATCTTACTAAAAGAGTAAAAGTGGTAGTAAATAGAGAGAGGTACAAAATGAACATATCAACAACAGAAGCTAGAAAAGATATACAATAACAACATTTTAATATCACAATATCAACTGTACTTCCACTGGGGAGATTCAAATATATAAAGAAATATGCCTTTAGGTTCATTTAGTAATTTAAAACCAATCTACATTGTTTTCCAAAATCTTTTTCTAAAACATTTACATCGATGAAAAGACATTTCCTTCTTTCATTTTAAGTCTACATGTGGCCATGACGGCCCCTCCCCCAGGTCACGCTGAGATGGCGATTGAGACTGGGCGTGGCGGCATGCACCTGTAATCCCAGCACTTTGGGAAGCTGAAAACAGGAAAAATCACTATGAGTCTGATCTATACAGTGAGACCCTGCAGATCCTGTATCCTGTCCTAAATGCAGTAATAATAATAATAACAACAACAACAATAATAATAATAATAGACTACATGTGATACAAAGTGGCAATAACAGTAAGTATCAAGACAAGAAGACAGAATTCCACCCAATGCTACTTGGAAAACTGGTATTGGAGAAGTGATTCTGCTGCATGACCTTGAAGACATGGTAGCATACATGAATGAGCAAAGAAGGGGTGCTAAATATACTAGGTGGAGCCAGGTGTGGTGGCACACACCTGTAATCCCAGCACTTGCGAGGCTGAGGCAGAAGTGAGCTCAAGGCCAGCCTACACTGCATAGGGAAACCCTGTTTCAAACAGGAAAAAACAAAAACAAAACAATACTAGCTGTCCAGCCAACCAGAGAAACCAAATCTTCTGACTAACATTACAGAGGATTAACAAGTCACCTACCCACAGAGTGATGGTGAATATATCTGTATTAATGAACTAGCTGAATGAGTTTTCACATACTATTAAAAGTCATGCTATTTCTAGGAGATGGGGACATAGCTCAGTATAATAAGCACTTGCCTGGGAAGTGCAATGATCTGAGTTCAATCCCCAGTTCTAAAAAGAAAAGAAAAGAGAAACAGGAGAGCTCTATGGAAGTATCTCACGTAGTTGCCCAGTAGTAGTAAGTATAATGGCAAATAACATTCACCATGCATAGATTAAGCACTTGTGATGAACGGGAGAAAACTATATGCTCCTCTCATTATCCAAAATCCTGCTCTCAAAATTAGGAAACAATTTCTATAGCCTACTTTTGAAAACCACTATGGACTCTGTAACTCAGCAGCTAAGCAGTTTTGGGTAGCAAAGGGCACAGTGCCGTGCCCCTAATGGGCACCAGACCACTGGGGATGTCTCAAAGACTGGAAGTGGCAAATATGAACTAAGGTTGGTAACCTTTTTCTATAAACAGATGGTAAAATTTGAGGCTCTGCAGACAAGAAAGAAAAACTAAAGGTGTTATATGTAGGCATTTATAATGAAAAGAGAAAAATTATATGAAAAACTTTACTAATGAGCTTCACAAATATAGTGAATTCACTATAATATTTTTATAACATAAACTTTTCAATGAAAAGAATGAAATTCATCTTGAAATGATAATTTTTTGCATAATTGAAGTTAAAACAAATCTTTGCTAACTCACATTACACCATCTACACTGTGGTCAAGAAAAACTCCAAGTAGTAAAAGTTTTATAAACCTAACATCAAAATCAATAAAGTG
>PVJA010033073.1:0-23609 GCA_004027025.1 Myocastor coypus | reverse complement strand
TTTTTTTTTTTCTTTTCCCCCTTCTTTTCTTTGAAAGTTGACATATTGCATATTGTCCTCACAATCATTCTACAGAGTACAGTGTGTGGGCGTGACCCACCTCCCTATTGATGTTGCTTAGGAAAAAAAAAAGGAAAGAATATACTTCTCTTTGGACTAAGAGGAAGCAGATACATACACAGCAAATGTTCTGCAATTGCAGTGGGCCACCAGTGACGCTTGTGATGTTGGAGGCTATTGAATCTAAGCCTCCTAAAGCTCATCTCACCAATCTAGCTCTGCATTCCATGCATCGTAATTAAAGATTTTTTTTTTTTTTTTTTTTTTTTTTTTCTCGCTGGGTCGAGCTCTGTTTATTCTGAGGATTTTCCTAAAGCAAACATACTCTGAGGCAGTGTTGGCAGCATGTTTGCGATGGTGTAGTTCTGCCCAGTCAGCTGGTGTTCTGTCTGACCCGTTGTAGTTTGAAATATGCTTTAGAAAAGACCCACATTCACACACAGAAGTGTGTGTAGGCTCCTTGTAGTGGGCAGAAATACCCTGTAGGGGAGCAAGTAATAATTGATATCAACTGATTTCAGGCTCGTATCTGTGGAAAATCGAGCGAGTGGAAATGTTTTCTGAGACATTTTTCTTATTTTTGTTTTTTAGACAAAAAAACATTTTGCCATAAAATTGCTGTCGCAAAGTTGTAGACTTATAGTAGCTTACTGTAAGATAGAGCCTATGCTAAGCCCTTAAAATATATAATTTCTTCTAATCTTTATAATGGGAAGTAGCAAGAACTTTATCTTCATTTTACAGATGAGAACACAAATAGCTAGAAAAATTTAATTTGTGATTTGTCAACGTAGAACCTAGAAGAGGCAAAGTTGAGGTGTGAACTGAAAACAAAACCTCCAGAAAGAAACCATTCTCACACCGTGTGCCATTTCTGTATTGGTTAGTTAATGTGTTGCATTGAAAAGTACCCAACTTGGAAGAGCTGATGTGTTTAGAAGTTTTCTACTAAGTAGACGAGCATTCTGGCCTTTAAGAGGCACAGGACAGCTGTTTGTTTGGGACGCTGTGTCAGTAGGACAATGCATGGTACAACGAACAGTGCGGCAGGAGGTAGGGGTTAATCTAAGCAGCGCTAATTTCAAATGAATGTCCCACTGGCGTGGGAAACTAGGTAATAATAACTCCCAGTTCTGCTTCCATGACATAGCTGTGTTCATACTGTGATTTTCCTTTGAATTCCAGCCATACATCAGGCTATGAAAAGAGAAGTTCCTGAGAAAGGGGAAGTCAGAAGGGGGTGTCTTCACTCTTTGGGAGGGGTGATAACACAAACGAACTCCAGTTGCCTCCACTTTCAGCCGTCAGTTGTAGTTTCTCTCAGCAAAGCTGAACATACACAGGAAAGCACCTTTACTCTGTCACTCTGTGCTCAGACTATGAACTTTGGGAGTGCAGACTGGGTCTCATTCATTCATTCATTCTTTCTTTCTTTCTTTCTTTTTTTTTTTTTTCTTGTTTCAGAACTTTTACTTGTTTATTTATTTATTTTTATGGCCAGCTCAGCCCGCCCCGAGGGCAGGGCTGGCACAGCATGTGGTGCCAGGGATCGAACCACGGTCCCTGCAGTTGGCCAAGCCTTCCCAAGCAGGTGCTTTAAACCACTGAGCCATCCTGCTGGGCCCCTCATTCATTCTTTATGCTCCCAATATCCAGCTCATATCTGAAGTCTGGAAACTGCTCAAACAATCATTTGTTATCACAACTTTTTAAGACTTAGAGAGGATAATTTTCAGATATAATATACTTTTTAAAATGATCATGTAAAGTAGGATTCTAAGATTTACTGCCATTGTTTTTTGGCTTGAAGGCGAGGCCCAAAGGTTGGCAGGAAATATAAAACTAAAGGGACATAGAGCTTCTTTGGGGCTGATGTATAAAATCTCAGGGTAAAAATCGATACTATGTGTTTAATCAAACTTCTCATCTGTGGTTCCCCAGCCCTGTATGGGGGATTAAATTCAGGGCCCTCACATTGACATTCCCATCCCTTTCTATATTCTTTTTAAATTTTGCGATGGGCACGCCATGTTGTTCTGCTGTCCAGGCTGTGCTCAAAATCTGCATTGCTTGAATTAACCTGTTGCCAAGTATTCTTGAACACTCTCTTGTCAGGGAATTCCTCTGAGTTATGCAGCAAACTTTTTCCCCCAAACCTCTTTCAAGCAATCTAGGCTTCATAACTTTAAAGACAAGTTTGATTTCTTCTCCCTGTTCCTTTTTGGGATAACGCTTGCCAATTGTTTCAATAATTCCAGGAGAGATGGTGCCATCTTCGCATTCTCTTGAACAGGCTCCGGGTTACCTGTAGCTCTGAGGGTCCCTGGACTCAGTATCATTCTCCAGGGCATCTGAGATGCATAGAATTATAGAGAGTCAGTATTTACAGAGTGCTTCCAAAGTATATCTTTTGATTTCAGCAAATCTACATGGACAGTTTTATTTAATTTCCCCATGATTTTAAAATATGATTCGTAACATCCTTGTTTGTTAGATGTTAGTAAATGAGATTTAAACTTTCTTTTTAAAATTTTTTGAAAAACACAAAATAGTAAAAAAAAAAGCATTAGAAATGTTATAAAATTTCATTAAACAAAGTAATAAGATTCAACAATGGCTGGTGTATTGCATGATGTTATCTTCAAATTAGGTTACCAGATATAAACCTGCAAAATTGGTTAAAAAATAAAGTTAAGGGGCTGGGGAGATAACTCAGTGGAAAAAGTGCTTGCCTGGCAAATGCAGGGTCCTGAGTTCAATCGTCAGTTCCTAAACAAAAAAGTTAAAAGAAATTTTAAAAAAGAATAAAAAGGAAAAAAATTAAGTATTAATTGCTTCTTTCAAAAGACCAGCAGAAATGGCCAGCAAGATAGCTCAGTGGACTAAATTCCTGCTTAGGCAAGTACAGAGATCAGGGTTCGATTCCCAGCACCACATGCTGTGCCAGCCCTGCATCAGGGCACACTGAGCTTGCGACTCTACCACCAGGGGTGGTGGCGCAAACCTGTAATCTCAGAGCTGGGGAGACTGAAAAAAGTGGGCCCTGTACAAAAATAACTTAAAAAAAAAAAAAAAAAGACTAGCAGAAATCAGCAGCACAATTATCCAAGAGATTGCTCCAGTTCCTGAGGTGTCAGGATCAGGATTTCAGCCTGAGCCACTCAGCCCTGAGGTTCTTGGTTGCCTCTGGCTGTGTTCTATTTAAAGTTAGGGTGCTGCCTGCCTTGCTTTAGATCCTGTACCAAACGATCCTGTACCATCTCTTCAGCCCACAACGCACAGGGCTGTTCCTCTTTTAGTTTTTTTTTTTTTTTTTTTAAAGAGAAACAATAAAAACAATGATACAGAATTTCAAAACAAGAGACTAGGAAACGGAACAGTGGTTATTCTATGTATATTGTTGCCTTCAAAGTAGTTGCTCAGGTGTCAGCCTGCAAGTTGGTCAGACAGTGGTTCCTTTCTTTGCTGACTCCCCGACAGCCCTTCCACCCATATACATATTTTCCCCAATCTTCATCAATGCATTTTACAAATTAAAAAGAAATACTTATGAATGAAAAACACTGCACCATATGTAATTTCAACTTGCATTTCTCTGATTGCTGTCGAAGCAGTATATTTTCATGTTTTTTTTTTTACATTTTTATGTTTTTTTGGAGCCAGACCATTTTTTCTTTTAAAAGTTGCCTGTCTGTATCACTTGACTGTTTGAAAAAATTGGGAACATATTTGAATTTCTAATATATTTTTAAAATAATGCTGAGCTTATATCATATTATGATATTAAGTGTCCATGTGTTGTTATTCATTTTTCAGTTGTAGCTCATTTTCAATGTGCAGAAATTCCTGTTTTATGTATGGTCAGGTGTTTTGTCCTTTATGATATCTTCTTTGGATATCATCTAGTGTCAGGTTCTGATTGCTAAGTTCTACCAGTCCTGTGCTGTGATAAATAGGTATCTGCTGAAAAACTTTAAATCTGGATCGACATCTAAAACCCACCCATTGTGAACATGTAATTATATTGGTTTTGGTGCAGAATGAAAGAAAATGGACATACACTGCACACACACACACACACACACACACACACACACACACACTGAATATCCCTAGGTAAAAATCTGAAATGCTTTAGAGTCTGAAAGTTCTGAATGCTGACGCTGCATCACAAATGCAAAATTCCACACATGAAACTATTTCATGCACAAAATTATTAAAATATTACATAACATTACATGTAGGCTGTATGTATAAGACACAGATATTAATGAACTGCATGTTTTTGGAGGTTCTATTCCCAAGGTACATCATTATGCAAATATCCCAAGACCTGAAAAAATTCTGAAACACTTCTCCTCCCAAGCATCATTTTGGATAAGAGCTACTCAGCTTTCCTTTGTCTGTCTGTCTGTCTGTATACCTCTCTATCTATCTGTCTGTGTGTCTGTCTGTCTGTCTATCTGTCTGTCTATCTACCTATCTATGATCTATGGTATCTATTTATCTATAATCTCCATTAAAATGAGATTTCTAGTTAAGAGATATAAAGAAATTGATCCAGATTCCAGAAGCAGCTAAAATTATTCAGAAACCAAGATGAAGATGACATCTGAAGAAGAGAAAAGACCATAAAAGTAGAACTCAAGACACTTGGCTTCTACTCCCAGTTTTCCATTAAGCAGGCCAATATATTAGACCAAATCATCTAATGAGCCCTTACTTTTTAATCAATATGGCAAAAATGTTATTAGGTGTTTCTACATGCCTTTCTAGCTTGGACATCCCATAGTCACATTCTGGACTTTTTCTTGGATGATCATTGTGAAAGTTAAGGGCAGAAGGAGAAAATACAGGAATAGCTGGGGGGCTTTACAAGTGAAGAGCTGGTGGCACAACAGTTTCTGAGAGGCAGACAGATCACTGTGAAGTCAGTCATCCTCACCTGCCCTGCTAGCATCAGGCCTGAGCTCCAGTTAATTAAGTGGCCAGATATGGGGTGCTTTACAAAGCATCAGCCTCCTTATTGTGTACAGCGGCCCCATGTTCCCACTGACACATCCTCCTAAGAGCCAGCTGATAGCACCTAAGGCTGTCTGGGAATAAGGAAAGCACCATTGGGAACAGAAGCTTGTATTGAAGAAACTGGTGGACCTCTCCCAATTTGTCCCAATTCCAAGGCCAAAAACCCTGAATGACTATGACAGGTATTAATCTTAGAGGGGCCTGAAATTGAATATTAAACTTGTGTGATTTTAGCAATCATCCAGTACAACTTCTAGTCCTTAAACTCCGTGAATGCATCCTCTTTATCTTATTTCTAGTTACTTTAATTCTTATTAAACAAATTTGACTAAATTTAAATAATAAATTTTAACAAATCATTGTGTTAGATGTTGGGAATTTATTGACTTTTCCCAATTATTTGAAAAATTAATATCCCTAGAAAAATTGGCCAGCAGACATCTCCACCCATGCACCTAGATGCATCCACCAGCACAGGTACACAAATTTGTCTCTCCCTCCTGTTGTATGGTTTTTGTCCAGTGAATGTAGCTTCAGAGGACTCACTGAGATTTCTCTTCTTCAGTGAGCCCAGAGCCTCAGAGGGCTCTTCTTTTTGTTTAGCATTTAAAAAATGGCTAAGGAGTATACGTCACTACTTTAATAGACACAGCATATTACAGACATGTCCGGACACGTATCTCACGCAAATGCTAACATATAACACTTTAAGCAGGGGAGGAGGCAACCATTGGTGTCATGTAGCAGATAAATGATGATCAGGGCATCCATGGGAAGAGCCACCATCTGCAACCTTGAGCCCCAGCTTTCCGGTAATCTTAGGCAACAGAAGGCAGCCCTCCTTGGGCTCCGTCTATAATTCAAGGACAGGGCACTCGCAGGAGGAGCTGCCACTTGCCAACTCCAAGCCTCAGCTTTCTGAGACTCCCGAGCAACAGAAGATAGCCCTCCCTGGGCTCCGCTCCATGTCTCACCACATCTAGATACCAACTGGCCTTCATTCTTATCTCTGTGTTACTACACACTCTCTCTCTCTATCTATATAATTATACACACATAATTTGAGAGTAAGTTGCAGACGTCGTTCTATCTAATCTCTAAATACTTCAGCATATTACCTCCAAGAACAAGGACATTCTCCAGCACAATGCTATTGTCACACTCAAGAAATTTAACACTGATGTAACAATCTATCTCATGTACTGGAATAACCTCAAACGATTCAATAACATCACACACAGCTGCCTTATAAGTTCCTATTCAATTAAGAACGTATGTTGTCTGCCTATACTATTTTTTTTGGTGATTAAATTGAGAGAGTTCAGGCCCGGCAGGATGGTTCAGTGGTCTAAAGTGCCTGCTTAGGAAAGCTTAGGCAGCTGCAGGGACCGCGGTTCAATCCCCGGCACCACATGCTGCACCAGCCCTGCCCTCAGGGCAGGCTGAGCCGGCTATAAAAATAAATAAACAAACAAAAGTTCTGAAACAAGAAAAAAAATTGAGAGAGGTCGCCAAGACGGAAGAGTTTCTCTCCACGCAAACAACCTGAAGGATGACGTGACCCTATCATTGTGCAATGCCTCCATTGGACAAACTATCAGAAGCTTTATCCAATCAAGCCAAAAGAACTTTGTTTCTTTTCTTGTCCATTTTTGAAACAGAATCTTGCTATGCAGATTCTCTAAGTAGCCCAGGCTGACCTTGAGCTCATGGCAATCCTCCTGTCTCAGCCTCTTAAGTGTTGGGTTTACACATGTGCATCACCATGCCTGGCCTGGAACTTTTCCTTAAATTTTAGGATAGTATAACACAACAAATTGTACAAACCATGCCATATGATTTTGCATATTTATGTGTCAGGTACATGGCACCCTGGTCACATTTAGTACATCAATGGTCCCTTCTTCTTCCTGCCATATACTCCTGTCCCAGGTAACCGTTGTCATGACTTCTCATCAGTTATGCTTGTTCCTGAACTTCATTTAAATAGTCACTTTCATAAGCACATTTAAAACCTTTTTCCATTCAGTATAACATCAGTGAAATTTGCCTATGGCATTATAAGAACGAGTGGTTCATTAAACTTGTATTCTGTTGTATGAATTGACTATTGGATATGTGCGTAAGTATTGCATTGTATGGCTTACTTGTTCGTTTCCTGTTGATGTTTTGTGGCTTTGTGGCTTTGGTTACTCTGAACAGAGGGTCTATGAACAGTAGTGTAGGCAACTTGTCCTATGACAAGTGTTCATGTCCTTCAGGTGTATGTCCTGGTGTGGAAGTGTTGGTGCAAAGAACTGATGTGTGTTTAGCTGCAATACAACCTGCCAAGCACTCCTCCATATAACAGGGTATAACATCTTATACTCCCATGAGGGTCGCACAGGGGTTCGCTTCATTCTGCCTTCTTGCTGAGTCTTTTTCTCCCTTAGTTTTATAAATGTGAGGCACTCACCTGTAGAAGCATCTCATTGTTATTTGAATCTGTCTTTCCTTGATATAAGAGATGGTAGTATAATACCTTATTAGGCTTTGGATATCTTCTTTATGACATGCCTATGTGATACTTCTTTTTTATCATTTTAAATGGATTCTCTTTTGGTACTTTTCTTATTGATTTGAAGAAGTTCTTTACATTCTGGCTATGAACCTCTTTCAGAAACAGGAAGAAATTCAATTAGAATTATTTTGTATTTTGACATAGTGTTTATTTTTGAAAAAAGAAATAATCCAGTTACAACTGAATTAGTTTTCTGTCCAGGCAGATAAAAATGACATTGTACTTTAGTTGAAAAAAAATTATTTGTGGACCTAAAATAAAGGAAATGTCTAGATGAAAGTAAAATGATAGTCCCATTTATTTCCTTTGCATAAATAGTCTTCCTTTTGGACAGCTGGACCTTTATTTAGAGGCCCCTTGCATTTCGAGATAAGCAGCAGGATCTGCTGGAAGCTGGGTGATAATTCTCTTTTGTGGTAGTCATGACATGGCAAAGAATTCTATACTCTTCCTTTTACAAAACTGTCCTGAACTGTAGACCATAAAGGGAGATTTCCTTCATTTAGTTAGAATGGATAATTTAGTACCCAAAGGGCATTTGACATTAATCCAAATTGAAAATGTTTTAAGTACAATGATAGTGATAGTTTTCTCCAAGGGCCACATTGATGTGGATAGCATCTGCATTATAGGCTGATTGGTCCATGATTTTCACACAATTTAGCCACACCAGCATATGAGACTATCATCTGGGTTTCTTCTTGTCTTTTTCTTCTCCTTCTTCCTTCCTCCTCCTACCCCTCCTCCTTCTGCTTCTCAGCCTTCTCCTTCGTTTTCATTCCTCTCTTCCCCTCCTCCCTTCATACTTGGGATTGGCCTAAAGGTTCCCTACGATTGAGTCACATCTCCAGCCCTTCTAATGTTTAGCTAGGGTTCTGCTAAGTTGCCCAGGGTGGCCTTAAACTTATGATCCTCCTGCCTCAGACTTCAAAGTAGCTGAGATTGTGGGTATATGTCACTGCCTGCACATGACTGGGTTTCTTCTGGACATCCATATTCAGAGAACTTGGCCGTGGGATGGAAGGAACTGCAGGGCACTCACTGTCAGCATGGCCTCTGTGCCCCCAGTAGACACAGCAGTTGGATTAAGACACTTTCTCAGTTTTCCCAGGCTTGGGAATACACTGTTACACAGTCTGATTTGCCATGTGGGATACTCTATTCAGCCCTGAGTGAACTAAACACAGTGGACAGGCATGGGAACGTGAAATAACCTCTGAGAACTCAGTTTGGAGCACATGTGAAGCAGAGGCAATATCTGTATTTTATTCCTTTGGTAGTGGCCCTGAGAGTCTCTGGGCTGACTGCAGATAAAAATACACTGAATCTTAATTTAAAAATTAATATTAATCTTAATTAATCTTAATTTAAAAACAAATCCATCAAAAACTCCTCATCTCCTGTGAAGCCTGCTCCTGAGCGGCTGGAGCATACAAATATGGGTCACCTCTCTCTGTAACAACCAAAGCTGTGCTGTTCATGGAGTCCTAGATGTATCTGGAGAATAATTTTAGAAAAGATGGCTGTGCATTCATCTTTCTACTCTTACAGTAATCATTTCTTTATATCATCCTCATTTACTACTCCTTTTTCATCATTTCATAATGTAATTTTAAATTATAATCATTCATTCTATAAATTATTTATTAAAGACTTGGCCACATCATTGTGTAGGTTTCTTCCCTCCAGAAACACAGTTTGTGGGGACGGGAAGGTAGCTCCATAGCACAAGTACCTGCCTGGCAAGTGCAAGGTTGTGAGTTTGAACCCTGGTCCCACAAAAAACAAACAAACAAACAAACAAACAAACAAACAAAACAGAAACACAGTTTGGTGCCAGCTTATCACTAACAGAATGATTTTATACACTTTGAATGTAAAATGGGTTAAAATATATGTATGCATACTATAATGTGCATAATGCACATATACATTATATATGTGTATGCACCAAATACACATATGGATATTTTATCCATTATATCAGAATAATACTTGCTGACTTAATGTAAGATAGAATTATCTCCCTATTAGAAAAGGAATTAAACATTTTAGGGCTGGCGAGACAGCTCAATAGACTAAGCACCTGCTTAGGCAAGCGCAGGTTCAACCTCTGACAGCAAAAGCCACACCAGCTCCGCCCCTGGGCTCACCCAGCCGCCACTAACACTACATGGTGGCGCACACCTATAATCCCAGCGATGGAGAGGCTGAAAACAGGAGGATCACAGCTGGAGTCCAAGCTGTGTAGTGAGGCACTGTACCAGATGCATAAAAAAAGAAGGAAGGAAGGAAAGAAGGAAGAAGGAGAAGGAGGAGAAAGAGAAGAAGAAGAAGAAGAAGAAGAAGAAGAAGAAGAAGAAGAAGAAGAAGAAGAAGAAGAAGAAGAAGAAAAAGAAAGAGAGAAAGAAAGAAAGAAGAAAGAAAGAAAGAAAGAAAGAAAGAAAGAAAGAAAGAAAGAAAGAAAGAAAGAAAGAAAATTAAACATTTTAGCCAGGTACAGTGGTAGGTGACAGTACTCCTAATACTTACAAGGCTGAAGCAGGAAGATTACCATGAATTTGAGGCCAACCGAGGCTATGTAATGAGTTCAAGTCCATCCTGAATCATGTAATGAGACCCTGTTTTTTTTTTTTTTTTTTTTTTTTTTAAAATAAATGTTGTCTCCCCAAGAATATATAAATAGCTAAGTCAACATTAGGCTCAAACGCAGCACAGGTTTAAGGTCCGACTCCAAGTCATCACACCTTCTAAATACAAACTGGTCATACAATGATGGAGCAGCATGCAGGTCCAAAGGTGACTCCTGAACCTCACTGCACTGGAAGGGAAGCTAAAGAGAGATCACGTGTTCGCACACACACATTTGTCAGAGCCCCCAGCTTTCCCATTTGTTACTCTGCAGTGCAACTGGCTAAATACTCTTGAACGTCTTTCTCATTAACAGGGTGATAATAATACTGGTTCATTGCCATTTTCCAGGAATTTGAGAGAGGACGAAAGAGGAGCTATGCATTGTGCTAGCAACTTAGGCATAAAGACATTCAGGCACGGCCGTCTTTCAAGATGTTTAATAACATGATCTCAGGACTTAAGAGCCCTGTTCTCATTATTTCAATCGATATGTGCAAGAAGCATCTGGGGTAGTTATGTTTAGGGTGGGGAGCAGGAGTTAGGAGAGGCTACAGACCTTGCCCATGTCTGAGAGGAGAAGGGAAGCAGTGGAGGCTGAACTAGCTCAGCCAGCTTGCTCGGGACTCTGAGCCCTAAGACTCAGCCACCTCGCAAGATCATGTCTGGGGTGCTTAGGAGTAAATGAAGAGTTGTGGTGTGACCCCATCTTATTTATATCCACCTTCTGTGAGTCAGGCGAAGTGGTCTACAAACCACGATTTGTACAAGTGCTGCTGAAGCAAGCACCATAAGCCGTAATTTGAAAAGCACCAGGAAGGTAACTTGCCACACTGATTTTAGAGCATTAAGCTTTTTCTTCAATTCTGACAAATACCCCTTGAACTGAGATTTTCTAGCCCCTAAAAAACTTCCCAATAAAGTATGGACTGCACTATGTTTTCCCTCTTCAAAATAGGAAGTTAAGAACTAAAAACATGAATGTGAAGAAATATGAACTAGAAGCTCCTGGGTAGGAGCTAGTTACAGTAGCAAAGCTCGGTGCTGGTTCTTGCGCATAGTGGAGTGAGAAGGTGCTTCTTGGGGGTGTGAAGCGTGAGAAGGAAGGGGTGGGGACATGATGGCAGGAAAGGGTCTAGGCACGGAGGAAGTAATCAGTGAAAAGCACTGGTCACTCTTCTCAGTACAGGGTGATGCATCTAATATTCCACAATTTGGGTAACACACTTCCTTGGTGCTGTTTTAGTGAATATTCACTGCCCTCAGTATCATGAGCCTCTCAAGGACTTAATGATGGGAGCTGGGGAGATAGCTCCGAGGCACAAGTGCCTGCTGGGCAAGTGCAAGGTCCTGAGTTTGAACCCCAGTCCCACCAAAAAAAAAAAAAAAAAAAAAAGAAGTGAAGGACTTAATGATGTCAGTGCTGTAGAGGAGAGAGGATAACCACACTGAAAGACATTTACATGACTATATAAGGCAGCATGTTAGTTCCAGAATGTGTGGCCCTGTCAGCAGAATAGTAGGAAGTGACCTTAAGAGCAGGGTGGGTGGATGCATTGGGGGCGGCTTCATCAATGACACAGCTACACTGGGCTTTTAGGAATGTCAAGTGTTAGTCCAGAAAAAATGAGGAGACAGATTTAAGATAGGGCATTCCAGAGAGCAGTGTCTTTTTTTTTTTTTTTTTTTTTTTTTTGGTGTGTGTGTGCAGGGTCTTGATATGAAGCTGGGACTTGCAGTGATAGTCCTCTGTTCAGCCTTCCTAGTGCTGGGATCACAGGTGTGTGCCACCACTCCCAGACTCAGTGGTGTCTAATCTAATGGTCATTTCTAATAGGATGCAAAAGCCCAGGGATAGAAATAAAAACGATATTTCATGAAGCCCTTGATTTAAGAGGATTTATGTTTGAACAAAAGAGAGGATGTCACACAACTTCGTTATGTTTTTGTTGGTGTTTTTGTGGGGCGACAAGGTGTTAATCCATAGGTCATGCTAGCCTTGCACTTGCAATCCTCCTGCCTCAGCCACAAAGTGCAGAGATGACAGGCATGCATTCTACACCCAGCTTGCCACAACATGGTTTTAAAGCCAACTCTGATAATACAGTGGTGGCAAACCTATGGTGCAAGTAGGCTGTTATTGTGAACTCTGAACAGTTCACCATAACTATATTAGAAACTATCTCCTGTAGGTAGAAAATCAGCTTAGAAAAAATTCTGATCATCTCAGCTATTTTTGTTGTCCTTACAGGGGAATGTATTTAACAACTGGAAACCCATGTGGGTGGTACTGTTAGAAGATGGCATTGAATTCTATAAGAAGAAAAGTGACAACAGCCCCAAAGGAATGATCCCCCTGAAAGGAAGCACTGTGACTAGCCCTTGCCAAGACTTTAGCAAAAGGATGGTGAGTTGACATCACTGGCCACAGTAAACCTCCTGTTACAACCTGAGTCTTTAGTACACGTGGGGCCTGCAGTGAAGCAGAGTTCCCGGGAGGAGCCCCTCTCAGTGCCACCAAACACTCTGGTGTTTGTATTTCTCTTTGTTGAAACAGGTTTGAGGCCAGTACTGTGGTTGGTGAAGGGCTCTACCCTTTGAAATGGTCATTTCTCATCGGATGTGTTTGAATTTTCAGTTCGTTTTTAAGATCACCAGCACCAAACAGCAGGACCAGTACTTCCAGGCAGCCTACTTGGAAGAAAGAGATGCTTGGGTTCGGGACATCAAGAAGGCCATCAAATGCCTTGATGGAGGCCAGAAGTTTTCCAGGAAATCCACAAGGAGGTCCATTCGTCTGCCGGAAACTGTTGATTTAGGGTAATTGTTGGTTTCTTTCCACCCCTTCACTTTTTCCTTTGTTCCTACTGAAAGGGAAGACCACAACACGTTGTTTTAGGCACTTCTGGAAGTCCATGTCCCCTCTGCTGGGTTGATATGGGCACTTGGTGAGCTAAGATATTTTGCTGGTCCTGGAAAGATTATGGCCTTCCAAGCCCCAGGAACTAAGGAGAGGTAAGGAGTTTGATGGCACACAAATTTCCTATGTGGTGCATACTTATAATTCTAGCATCTAGGTGGCTGAGTCAGGAGCATTGCCGTGAACTCAAGGCCAACCTAAACTACACAGCAAGATCCTATCAGGCAAGCAAGCCAGCCAGCTAGCAGGCAAGCAAGCAACCTTCAGAACCTCTAGAGAGAAAAGGAAAAGAAAATCCCAGGCTAGATGTTCAAAATGTTCAGTAGGAATTCTGTTTGCATGTGGTTGGGTGGGAAAGAGTCCCAAGAAGGGACTAGAGACACCTGCAGGATTTAGACCAGATGTGGGTTGCTGCTGGGGTGAAGTGTGTATGCTGAGCTCAGTGGTAAAGCTTTTGGGTAAAGACTCAAGAGAAGATAGCTGGCCTAGCTGCAGCTGCCGACTGGGTTCATCATCGAGTCACCATGTTCCTGGCCAGAGCTGTCACAGCCAAATGGCAGTGATGCTCAGACTATGTGGGGCCACAGAATACATGAAAGCAGTCTTCTGCTTTGTGCCTTAGAATTTCTCTGAAAGGGCAAAAATGAGACAAAAGGACAAAATAACAAGATTTTACCTTCTTCCATCATTTTAAAAGTAAAAAATGAGATTTGAGGAAATACTTTCTTGGAGTCAAATGTTTACTGCAGATGGTCTCTTGAAGTTCTTTAAAGAATTGAGGGACTATGTTCATCAGACTTCAGTTACTGTGGCAAATACCCAAGATAGCAATTTGTACAAAGAAAAGGTTTCTTTTGGTGCATGATTTTGGAAGTTTCAGTCCTTGGGCAGTTGGGCCCTTTGCGTTTAGTCCTCTGGGGGCTGCACAGGCAGTGAGTGCATGGGGACAGGGGCCCATGGCACAGCAGAGCAGCTCGCATCGTGGTCAGGATGCAACAGACAGAGTCTAAGGTACTGCAGCCCCCTTCACCCCCAGAGACCAGGCGTCTGGCTGGACCCCCACCTCTTCAAGCTTCCATTACTTCCCAGCAGCACCAGTCTGGGGACTAAGCCTTTAATACGTGGCCCTTCATGATCTGAACTATAGCAGAGACCTCATAGATCTAGGATGTGTCTACAAAATTGGCCCTGAGAAACTTTCATCTTTGGCACCTAACTCAGGGAGATACTCTATCTCAGGCACCGCAAGTGAAATCAACAAAGAATTTAATGAATTTAAGAGGCATTGCATGACTTTCTGCTACATTTTATTGACACTCTGCCACCCCAGAATTGCACAAATTTCAATGCTGCACTTTAGCTTCTTATGATCTGATGGAAAGGTTAGGCTTAGGAACTGCTCGAAGGTGAGGGGTGGGGAAGCTGGTGCTCCAGGCTGTCCTCTGTCAGAGAACTCAACATTCAGAACTCCCCACTTACCCACCTGCTTTGATCTCTGCGCAGTGCCTTGTATTTGTCCATGAAAGACACTGAAAAAGGAGTGAAAGAATTGAACATAGAGAAGGACAAGAAGATTTTTAATCACTGCTTCACAGGTAAATGGACTTGTGTGCCTGAAGTGGGTGACTGGGGAGGGAGTGTGGAGCTCTCGGTTAGCAGTGTGCACGAGGTCTTGGGGGTGGAGCCTGGCCGATGGGTGGGGCATGGCATGCGGATTGCTGAGCCTGAGAACTGAGTTTCCCTGGTGTGGAAACAGAAAACAGGATAGAAGAAAACTTCATGGTTCAAGATAACATTTTAGAAGTTTCAGCTAAATCAACCAAAGGAACTTGTAAGTCCAATATGTAGCACTATTTCGAGAATTGTTAGGAATAGACATAGAGCTGGGTAGAATGCATACCTAACAGTAATAAGCAGGGGCCAAGACATATAGTATAACATTTAAGTGACAATATTAGTGAATATGGGTTGCCCACTGTATGACGTAGGATGTTACAGATTTAGGTAGTGTGGCATAGTGGTTAAAATATGCTCTTGGAGTCAGACTACTTTGGTTCAAATCCTGGCTCTGCAACTTGCAAGCTGTAACACTTTGGGCTAATAATTTAGCCTCTCTGCCTTCCATTTCCTGTCCGTAGCATAGTGACATTTGAAGTGTGTCTGCTTTCTGCATTTGCAATTATGTGTGGAGAACAGCGCTCACACACACGAAGTGCCCCATAGGCCCAGCTCTCAGGTAGCTACTGTGCTTAAAGATATTACAGAAACCCGTAGCAGTTTCATGAGTCCAGAAAAAGCTTAGCGTTTGTTGGAGTGAATAGCAGGAGCTATCTGAATCTGACCACTGAAAGGTAGGTAGCAGTTTGGGGAGAGGATTGCTGCTGAGGAGGCTATGCTGCTTATAGCAAGGACAAACTGTAGGATACAGGTGTGTAGCATATGCACCTGAGGAAGGCAGTGGACCAGCTGGGCTGGACTGATTGGTCACTATAGAGAATGTGATGGCATAGGCAGTTTGGGAGTAGTTTGTTGGAAACTAAGTAAGGCTGACTTATGGTGATGAGAGATACCAAAGAGTGAAAGTTCTGGGAAGATACCACAGATTTAGAATCTGAGATTATGTCAGACGAAATCTGACCTGGGGATTTAGCTCAGTGACACAGCACCTGTCTGGCAAATGTGAGGTCCTGAGTTTGATTCCTAGTACTCCTCCCACCCCGCACCCCAAAAAAAAAACCCACCAGATAATTCATGAAAATAGTCCTAGTCAGGCTTAGGAAGAGAAGGGGGAGAGGGGAGTGTGCTGTGCTGCAATAGGACAACACCCTGTCAGGATGAGGCTCAGAGTGTGTGGGCAGCCGCCTGTGAGCCTCCCAGGCGTCAGGGCTGAGTTATAGGATCAAGACACCAAGCCATGGTTAGTGGTGAGGGAAACTGACAAGAGCAAAGCAGAGCCCCAGATGAGGGCACCATGCCAGCCTGTAGCAAAGGGAAAGGAAGACGTTCCAATGTGGATTAGGAAACAAACTCGGCCCAGACTGACCTCCTGTGTGCCACGTTCCTGAGTCCCAGGAACTGAGTTAGCACTCTGTAAGTCCCTTGCATTGGAAGTCTGCGAGTGGTTCCTCCATGGAGGGAGGTGGCTTGAGCTGCGAGCTGAAGGTAGAGATCTGAGACCTTAGCAGCGCTAATGTATGATAGTGGACCTTGAAAATCGGGTATCAGGAGACCGGGCACAGGTTTCCTGGCAAGCTGCAGCATGCCCAGATGACCAGGCTTGGATGCAAAAGTGGGAACATAGGTGTGAAGGTCTGGCATAGGTGCAAATTGGTCCTAGGATCGTTTCTGCTTTGAGTCTTAATCTTCTCAGCTTGTGAGTAGAGCACATACTTACTGTCCTGCCTAATCCAGGGTGTCTGCAAGCCATTAGAAGCAGGAATGCAGTGCTGATTGGTTTTTCTGTGTGGAGAAAGAGGAGTGGCCACAAAGTTTTCATAAAGGCCTGGTAACCAAAAGCTCTTCCTGCAGAGCTGAGAATGGCCTGCTGGTGCTTGGACCTGGGGACCAAATCGGGCTCTGGCATTCCACATCTGCACAGATATACTTTTATAAAGGCAAAGCTTCAGTGTAGCCTGCTCACGAACCACAAGATGAGCCAATCTCATTTCATGATCTTTATTCCCTCCTGAGGCAGAAGTTTAAAATAATTCCTTGAGGCTCCCGTGAGCTGCAACTGCCTATCGGCACGAGTCACAGCATCATATTTTATTTCAGGACGCACAACCATCATGTTATGTGCTGCTTAAAATTCTGTGAATGGGCCTTCACAGCTCGGCCCCCGGGGCTGCTACCCACTGCCCCATCTGTTCACACAGCTGCCTCCTCACCTGGGCTGGATGCTCTGGGTCCCTATTCCACATGCTTGCAAACACCTACTCCTCTGTCAGATCTCAGTCCACTGCTACTTTCTTTGTAAATGTTTTTCCTGACAGAGCCCAGTCATTCCCTCCTCTTCCTTCGCCCCCTTCTGCATCTTCAGATTTGACCCAAGAGTTGCCCGATGTTGACCTGTAGCAGAGTGACTACTGTTGTACTCACCTAGCACCCATTTTTCTCCTTAAGATTCCCAGAGTGAATCTGTCACTACTCTCCAGAGTGTCTGTTGTCTATCAGGTGCTCCACAAATGCTCCCAAATAAGCTAAATGAGTTGGTAACAATGATTTCTTAATCATGCTTCTTAAGCAGCATGAAAATGTTTTCCAAATCCCCTTACATGGCTCCCTCAGTTTCCAGGCCTCTGCCCCATGATTTGGGGGCAATATAGGGAGAATGGGACAACCGTGCTGCACTCAGGGCAGGGTGAGTGGCTTGTCTCCTGAGGAGGAGAGTTCACCTTTTTCTGGTGGTCCCGTCCAGGCAGCTGCGTTGTTGACTGGCTGGTGTACAACAATTCAGTTCGGAATCGCCAGGAGGGCCTCATGATTGCTTCTTCGCTGCTTGGGGAAGGATACCTGCAGCCTGCTGGGGATCTGTCCAAGACCGCAGCAGATGGAACAGCCGAGAACCCTTTCCTAGACAACCCTGATGCCTTCTACTACTTTGTAAGTGAGAAAAACCAGCTGCTGGGGCCTAGTGACACACACCTGTAATCCCAGCACTCAGGAGGCTGAGGCAAGAGGATCACTGTGAGTTCAAGGCCAGCCTGGGCTACCTAGTGAACCTAAGGCCAGCCCGTACTGCACAATGAGACCCTGTCTCAAAATAAAATAATAAAGTAAAGCCACCAAATCTATCTTTGTCTTGGGGGCTGCTTAGGGAGATTCCTAGTTGAGTTTAGTTCATGGCCCCATATGCAAAAGCAAGTGCTCACAGCCCTACAGCGAGCTGACAGATGGGGGTGGCATCAGCTGCGAGAAGAAGACAGGAAGGATGGAGGTCACAGAGCTTTGCCAATCGCAGCACTTCCCACACTTGATAGCTGTTCCCTCTGCAACTCTGCCCTGCCCATGTGAGTCAGGAGAAAGAAAACAACTGCTTGTTGGGATTGCTTTTTAAAAACTAGTTTTAAAACTTTACTATTTTCCATCTTATTCTAAGCCATAATTCATTTACAAACTTTTATTTGGCTACAGAACATGACTTTGTTAGTCAAAGGAGATAAAGCAGCAGGGGATGGGAGCAGACAGAAATTCCATTGTGGAGTTTCTTCTGCAGAGCGCAATCCACAGAAGTCACAGGTGCAACCTTTCAAATGTATGCTAGGTGTGTTCCAATACAGAATGCGTTTGTGCATATCATGGCCTACAGTCACCTCAGGTACTCCTGGTGGCACACTCACTGAAGACTGGCAAACAGTGTGTTACACAATATGGGCCTAATCTGGAGCCATGTGTAACTCCAGCCACAGAAGGGTTGGGGCAATATTGTTTCTATCTTGGATTAGAATATAGAAGTGAGGAAGCTACTCAAGTTCATCTGACTTGCAAAACTGAAGTGAATGTCTCAGACAGAGCTTCATTTCACTTTACGGGAAGTTCTACTGTCAGTATGTTTTTTCCTTCAGACTTTTTTTTTTTTTTTTAATGTATTTGATACAGGGCCCACAGGGTCTCATTAAGTAGATCAGACTCACAGGGATCCTCTTGTTTTCAGCCTCCCAAGCACTGAGATTACAGGTGCAAGCCACCGCACTCAGTCTCAGTGCACCTTGAGAGTAAGGCCAGCCCTGCATGCCAGGGATCGAACCCTAGTCCCATCGCCTGCCTAAGCAAGCACTTTAGATCATGGAGCTACCTGGCCAGCTTTTTCTTTAGACTTTGGATTTGGCTACTAAAACCCATTTAAATCTGGCTGCTTAGCTAAAATCTAGCTATGAAGTCACCATAGTGACCATCCTCTTACAATTCACCACCCATTTATAGTTGTGCCAGTCCCAGTTCCCTCCTGACGTCGAGGGTTGAGCTGGACACAAGCACTCAGTCTCCTCAGAGCAGAAGGAGCTAAGAGGAAAGGTCATAATGCTGTGTAGTGTGCTGTGTAGTGTCTTAGGTATTTAGTCACTCTTCATCTCAAAGATGTCCATGAGCTCTTGAGAGCAGAAAGAAGGCTTGGAAGGCAGCAGACTTGGAAGCCTCATCTCGGCTGGAGGGGAAAGGGAGATGGAATTGGTACATGAGGCAATAGGCCTAGGACTGGTAAATTCAGCTGCTGCTTCATCCTTCCACAGCCAGACAGTGGATTCTTCTGTGAAGAGAATTCCAGCGATGATGACGTGATTCTAAGAGAAGAATTCAGGGGGATTATTATCAAACAGGGATGTTTACTGAAACAGGTAAGTGGCCACTACCATTGCCTTCTAGCCTTCCTCTTTACTAGGTCTGTTTTTTTTTTTTAATTTTTTAATTTAAATTACCCAACATTTAATTTATTTGGCTGGTAAGCAACCAGGAAATGAAGGCCATAATGCAAAAGATAGGCAACGAGCTAAGTAGACAATTAAAAATGGCATCAGGTTAGAAGGACTGGGTGGGCATAGCAGAAGATGCCCCCCAAAATGCAAAAACACTTCTTTTATCAATCGCAGGAAAATAAAGTCCTTCTGATTGGCTAGAAGAAATAATCTGGCGAAGATAAAAATGTTTCATGGGATAATACTGCCATTTAGCCTCCACTCCTACCTTCAAAGAGACCAGGAAGTAGGAACAGGCTGTAGCCAGAAGGAAACATCATATACCTTTGGGGGCAGGAAGGTAACATCTCAGAATGAGGGTGAAGGATGGTGAAACCACGAGCTAAGATACTGCTTAGGCCAGCACCACGGGAAGAGCAGGCAAGGAGCGCAGTCCTGTAGAGAGTTGTGCAGTTACCGGGGCATCAACATGTCTACCACCATCCAGGCCCTGTTGGTCTGGGAGACCAGGGCTTGGGTGAGCTGATGTCAGTCCTGGGTGCCGAGGCAACGTGAAGCTCAGGATCGAGAGACTGAGAGGGCACGGGCGATGAGCAAGGAAGCCAAGGCCAGGGGTCGCTAAGAGAAACAGCAGGAAGGCGTGGGAACATTTATGATGAAATAAATTGATATTAGCACGGGGTGTCACTGAAGCTACGGATGCCTGAGAAGGCCAAAGTCTCACCTTCCTGGCGGAGCTGTGAGCTACCTTAAAAGCACTGGGTATCGTACAATGCAGAGAACTTGGTGGCTGTAAAGGGGCTTTTGTGTATTGTGTATGGGTGAGAGAGAGAGAAAGAGAGAGAGAGAGAGAGAGAGAGAGAGAGAGAGAGAGAGAGAGACAGACAGACAGACAGACAGACAGACAGACAAACCCTGAGTTTCATTCCCACAATCAGTGAAAGGTCGAGAGAGGAATCCAAGCAGGCTATATATTTACATTTAAAAAGACTGCGGGCTTTGCCGGGCGTGGTGGCGCACGCCTGTAATCCTAGCACTCGGGAGGCTGAGGCAGGAGGATTGGTGCGAGTTCGAGACCAGCCTGGGCTACAAAAGTGAGCTCAGGACCAGCCTCAACTGCATAGCGAGACCCTGTCTCAAAAAGACAAAAAAAAAAAATAAATAAATAAAAAATAAAAAGACTGCGGGCTTGTTGAGATTAAGTGATTAAGTACTGGCATGGATTTTGAATTTCACTGGGGAAAGGGCAACTCAGTGTGAAAAAATGACCTTAACATTAAGGTTTAGGATTACGATGTCCTAAGTAATATAGAGTGAGAGTTTAGGAAGGATCCGCAGCTATTCTAATGGCTTCTTGGGACAAAGAAGGTGCAGCGGAGACTGGGATCCTTCGCTCACAGCTGGCTTCCTCATTGGCTCTGGCACCTTCCAGTGCTCTTAGTTTTTTGACTTCAGGAGCTAGAAGGTAGCCGCTAAGAAAAGAGGAACTTGGGAAGGAATTACATTACCTCCTCGTTTTATTGACTTCTATGATTCTACGAAGTTGCCATCCACTAATGATATGCAGTGCTGGAAATTAAGTCCAGGGCCGTGGGTGTTAGGCTAAGTACTCTTCCACGGAACTACACCCTCCAGGAAGTTCTTAGAAAGCTAAACATGAAAGTTCATAAAAGGGAGGTAATATCTGGGCTGGAGTGGCACCACGTCTGCGCAAAGAACTTAGTAGAAGACCCAGAGTAGTCCCAAATTGGCTGAACCAATACGTGCCTGAGGGCGAGTTAGAGATAACACGAAGTAGAAGTCAGCATATGTGTGTGTTTTCTTCGCCCTTCCTTTACCCAGCCTACCTTGGGAACATCGAGGCAGGACAGTTGGAGCACATTTGGATGTGCTGCCGAGCTGTTAAAATTGCACTCGAGGCCAATTCAATCAGAGTCTGGATTTTTGCATTTCCCAAATGATTCTGATTTGCAGCCAAGGCTGAGAAATATTGAGCTAGTCTTTTTCATGAAAGCTAATTTATTCTATTCTCAAAATACAACTATTTGACAGTCACTTTAATTAGTTTCCTTTTCACATAAAAGGATAGGAATCTGTATGCAGGGATCTGGTGTTTAGCATGACCTTCCATTTCGGGAGCAGTGGGGATAGTATGAAGGAAAAGAAAAACTCCTTCTACTTGAATTGCTATCTCCCCAATGTTTCTGACCTCTTAGCTCAATGGTTAGGAGCCTGGTATGTACTTACTTGAAGAAATTAAAATTTTTTTTTCTCAAGTTCCACAGAATGTAAACTATGGTCTGTCTACTGCTGAGAGGAAACCATGGCCAGCTTGCATACAAAGGCTAATTGTGAGAAAGGAGTCTTGTGTTCCACCCTTCATTGGGGGAAATAGTTGTGTCTACCCGGGGAACCGTCTTCCCCTCCCATATTCTCCTCAGCCTATCTCAGGGGGAAACAATCTACTTGATACATAGATCAAGTCAGGGATGGATGGCTTTGGATTATATTTCATATAATCCCTGTCATATAATTTTATCTAGGGATTAATAAATTAACTAGTTGTCTGACTTTAACCATAGGTAGGCTTCTTGAGGGAAAGGACAATGTGTTACATATGTTTTGTTTCAACTGCAGAGTTCAGTACACTTTTTGTACCAGGGTAGGCAATAAGCGCTTGCAAATTAAATTAAATTAAATTAAATTACATTAAATTAAACATACATAGGTAGGTGTTTAACAATTCAGTAACAATTCTTGGAAAACTCAGGCAGGCACACGTTCCTTAAAATCCTTCAGGAAATACTCATTAAATGAAATGTGGCCAGCCACATGCATCTGCATACCATACTGTGATGTCAGCAAGAATCTCAAGGGAACATGGCAGCTGGCCAATGTTCGGTGATTTCTGCTCTTTCCAGTCACCTTCCTCTTCCATTGACTCATGATAAGTGAGTGGTCACCCAGCTGTTGTGCAAGCTCGTCACATGTGTATCTGCGGGTGGAGAGAAAATGTGGGGCGGCAGCTTGATGTTTGTATCTCATGAGCAGAGAGCAGGAATCTATAAGCTTGTGCATCACAAATGTGCTTTTGTATATGATAAAACAGAAATGTTTTCTCCCTCCCCATGTGACCACTGTGGGGCTCCTGGCTCACTCCTTCACACAAGTAAAAGGTTCTTTGGAAATGAGTTTCTTGACAAATGTTTTTCCCAAATCATACGTAGTTTCAACCTTGCCAATACAGAGAATGTTTGTAATTCTAAGGAATCATATGTTGACATGTAGATGAATTCTTTTCATTTTTTTTATTGTTCTACTTGCCTAGAAAATAATGAATCATGTGTGGTATTTAAGAAACAGAGGTACAAAAGATGCTGTAAAAGGGAAAGAAATTGTTCAATGAGAAGGAAAAACTGGGACGAGGAAAAGGACACATGTTAGAAAGGAAAAAGGTATATTTGGGTAGATATGTAGAAGTTTGGATAATTTTAAGAATTTTATTTATTTATTTATTTATTTTTTAAGCAGGCACTTTTTGGATAATTTTATTATTGATTTCTGCTGGCCTTTTGAAAGGAGTAGTAAATGCTTAACATTTTTTTTCTGCTCTGATTTTTTGTGCCTGCCTGTCAAACACAAGGTCCTGAGTTCAATCCCCGGTACTGCCAAAAAAACCAAAACCAAAACCAAAAACACAGAACAAAACAAAATACTCTTATTTTTTCCTCTTTTGAATTGTTATAACTTCTTGCAGGGACTCACTATGCAGGGTGGACTTGTGGAGATCCATCTGCTTTCAGCCTCCTAGTGCTGGAATTACAGGTGTGAGCCACCATGCCCTGGGGCCATAGCATGTGGTGCTGGGGATTGTCCTGCACCTGTGGAGACTTCCCCACACTTGCCTAAACAGGCACGTTAGTCTGCAGTGCTATCTTGTCAGTCTTCCTCTTCCCCTTCCCCTTCCCCTTCCCCTTTCCCTCCTCCTCCTCCTCCTCCTCCT
>PVJA010033072.1:0-23616 GCA_004027025.1 Myocastor coypus | reverse complement strand
TCTTCTTCTTCTTCTTCTTCTTCTTCTTCTTCTTCTTCTTCTTCTTCTTCTTCTTCTTCTTCTTCTTCTTCTTCTTCTTCTTCTTCTTCTTCTTCTTCTTCTTCTTCTTCTTCTTCCTTTTAAGATCATTTAAAACTAAAAAGGCTTGGGTAAAAAAAGGTTGCATTTCCAGTTCATGGAGTTTTCCTTCATATACAGTGCATGGTTTGCTTCAGAACCAGGAGTAGTAATTGGATCTCTGGATCTCTCTCCATCTGGTCTTGCAGATGCTCTGACACCCTGTGAGATGGGACCTTCTGGACTTCTGAGTTTGCTCTGCACTTTCTTGCTAACAAATGTTAGAAGTTGAGTGGCTTCCTCCATTTTTTTTTTTCTTTTCTTACCCTGCTTGTAGTGTCTACTAAGTTTTTAAACTGTGGGACTTTGCTGGAAATGTGCTCTCACTTCTGGAATCTGCTTCACACACTTCCATGGGACATGGCTGCTTTGTCACTGATGTTCAGGAGCCTGGCCAGCATTGAGTAGCAGGCAGTGCCAGAAATTCTACAGCACTCAAAGCTCTGAAGCTCTCTTGCATTACAAGCAGAAGTAAAGAGGTGATGTTCCTGCATTTTATATGCTATACTGTTACCAACTGTCATGGTTTGTGTCTAGGTATCCCTGCAAAGTCTCATGGAATCATTGGGGTGTCTTCTAGAGTTTGTAATTAATTCATGACCCAATGATGGGATTATAGGTGTGAGCGCTACACCTGCCTCGGGGTGGGCAATCTTCACACAAAAGTAGTAAGGGAGTGCTGAGGCTGCTAGCTGCCTCAGCTGCTGCTTCTCCCTTTTACTCCTTGCTGTTTTCCACTGCCATGAACTGCTGCCCTCTTCCATGTCTCCCCCCTTCCAGGACAAAACATGGAATAACAACCATGAATTTGGAAAATTTTTAGCTGACTGTCCCTCAGACAAAGAACTTTCATCTAGAACATAAAAAGAATTTTAAAAAATCGGGGCTCAAAAATTCTAAAACTCAATCCACGAATGTGCATCTCAGATGAATATGCACTTCTCAGATGAAGAAATACAATGTAAATGAATGTATGAAAAAATGTTCAACATCATTGGTCATGATGCAATGCAAATTTAAAAACCTGAGTTTCCATTTCACCCTGGAAAGAATGACCATTATCAATAAATTAACCAATAGCAGCTACTTGAGGGGCTGTGGAGAAAAAAGAATGATTTTCTACTGCTGGGGGAAGTATAGACTGTTACAACCGCTATGAAAACCATTGTGGAGATTTCTCAAAAAGCTATGATAAGAGATGCTATTCAAGGCAGCTACTCCTCCCCTGGATATTTTTCCAGAAATGCTGAAGACATCATACCACAGCAATGTATGTGCATCCATGTTTATAACAGGGCAATTGGTCATAGCCAAATCTTGGAAACAACCTAAATGTTCATCAACTGAGGAATGGATAAAAAATATGGCATTTTTACACGATGGACTATTGCTCTGATATATAATAAAAAAGATTAATTTGAAGTGTTTATAGTTAAATGGGTGCTACTAGATACTAGAGACCATACTCATAAGTCAAACCTGCATGTGAAAACATCATATTGTCTTGCTAGTGTAAGAAACTGAAAGACTAAGTGAAAGCTGAATGGTAAAATAGATTCTGTGAAAGGATAAGAATCTGTTCAAAGGGAAGAAAAACCTAAAATGAGGTAAAAGACAAGTGGAGAAATATATTTAAGTATGTATGTAAAATGACCTGGATAATTTTATTGGTGATTTCTGCTGGCTTACGGAGGAAAGCAACTGATGCTTTTTTTTTCTTGTCCCTTTTAATTTCTTATACCATTTTAAGACATTTTTGAATGCTCATATCCAGTAATCTGAATAACTAATTTGAAGATGACATTATACAACATGGCATCCATCAGCAAATTCCTATTATTTCGTTTGGTGAATTTCTATATTATTTCCAAAGGTCTTTTTTTGTCCTATTTTGTATTCTACTTTGTTTGTTTTTTTATTAAACATATGTAATACTTTCAATATAGACCAGAAAAAGTAGAAAAAATGTTTTGTATGATTTTCACAATTATGAACAATATGATTTTGTTCTGTTCTTCCTCAGCAAATTTTTCATTAATTCTCAGTTTTTAGGTGTAATTTTAGCTTTGCTGGGAGGCAAGAAGAAAGCCAAAGGGGACACTGAAATACACTTAATAAGAACAGACCCCCACAAAAGAAATTTGCAATACATGTGTTCATGAATAAATATATTCATGGAAAAATGGGAGACTTCTGAATGTATTATTAAAATAGTTTTGAGGAAAAATAGTGATTGAAGTTCAGATTCAAGTGTCAAGTGCTATGAAAACTATAGATACATCCTTTTGTGCAAAAATATATTTAAAATGTCTCTGCCAATCAGCATCTTCCCACCCACTGTGTGTTTCTCTGGCTCCCACACTGGCTTGGAGAATGTCAAAGAAAATTTATTTTAAACTGACTGTCTGAGTAATAAAATACTTTGGGTGCTGCCAGCAGTTTCATAATGAACTTTGGTTATAAAGGGTGGAAGGGAGTAGAAAACTTACTGAGGGGTTATGTGATTGAAAATTTTACTTCCATATTTGGTTAATAGCGAGAGAGGGTCTGATTCCTAGCATGATAGAAAGAGAGACAGAGTTAACAGAAGAAAAATTCTGGGAATCTTGAATCAGAAAGGAAGTCTTGGCAGTAAATCACTGAGGTAACACCAGAGAGATGGAGAGCATTATTAGCAGAGCGGAGGTAAAGGACTACAACTATCCTGGCTTGGTAGAGTTGACCATGTTCAAGGCACAGATGGCTAGGACCACCACAACACCACCTGTCATACTGCCCACAGCATAATGGCTTTCAGTAGTAAGAGTATGCTTAGCCCATACCTCTCCAAGTCAGGGATTTGTGCTGGGCCCAGCTGGTGGTCCCTCTGTTCTCCTCTGGGTTCTACTCAGGAATGGGCATGCTCTTCTGTTGGCTTTGCCTGGGGTGAATAAGTGAAGGGCTCTGATCTCCATGCCTGGTGTCCTCTAGCAAAGTAACACAGGTAGTCATGGCAGTGACAGAGATTTAAGACAGAGCAAGTTCCAACCTACATACCCTCTTTAAGCCTGTGGTTGAAACTGTCTGTGAGCATCTTACTGAACAAAGGAAACTGTATGGCTTAGCCCAGAGTCAAGAATTGGCTTTCCTTACTAAGGAAGTGTCATACTGTAAAGACACATGCAAAGAAATGCTTGCGAAGAGGACAAAAGACCTGGGTCACTGAACTGATCAATCTTACATCACCATTACAAATTTCCTGAGATGAAAATATGTGCAGAGAAAGATTTTCTTTGGCCATGGTTTTAGTTTCCAGTCCTTGATGGGACAACCCTACCACATCAGGCTTATGGCCACATTTGGCAGGGGCATGTGGTGAAGTATAACTGCCCACCTCATCATGAGCCAAGAAATAGGAGAACAGAAGTACAGGGTCCCTCTGTCCCCATCTACAGACCCATGGAAATCTCCTGCTTCCACAGAGCTATGCTGGGGACCAAGTCTGTAACACACAGCCCTTGGAAGGACATTTGAGAGCCAAAGTATCAGACTTTTCTTTGCCAGATACTACATTTCCCATTCTTGACTCTTATTAACTCATTTCTGTATTATTAGAGCTTCATAAATAAAATAGTAACCAGGAACTGCACATGCTCAGAATAATGCTAAATGACAAGGAAACAATGCAAATGAAAGAGTTGGTTCACTAAGGAGGCACAAGAGAAAGATCATACCAGTGCTAAGCATTAATATAACTCAAGTAGTTTTGTTCAAGTACCCTTAATTATGCAGTATTTCAGGATTGTCATTTAATATTAGCATAACAATTCCATATGTATTTATCACAATATCTAGGAATTATACTAACAGAAGCCTGGGATTGCAGTAATATGATCATTGTAGTCTACGATGGAGATGGCTGAGATGGCAGATGTGTCCCACCAACACCTAAGTAACTGAAACGTACAAAGCGTCAATGGTCCCCTAGGTGAGCAGATTATGCAAACAGTGTTCTGGCTGAACTGACTGTTGGTTGGACTGAAGTAAATAAACCAAACAGATGTTTTGACAATATGTTTTCACAGCTTCAAAGCATATTAAGGAATTTTAAAACACTGGTTCATTTATCTTTGGATTGCAAATTGGCATTCTAATTGGCGACCTATGGGTTTTTAAGATGGTGAATCATTCTGTAATCTAAAATATCAAATCCTGGAGAATCTGGGGTGACATTCTGTCTAAAGCTAAATTCTTCCAGAAGCAGATCCTGAGACAAGGATTCTGGGAGGGGGCAACTGAGGGGAGATTGTAACCGAGTTACGTCTTTAGGAGGTATGGCAAGGAATTCAGTGAAAGCTCCTGCTCAGTGTCATCCAATGGAAAAACAGAAAATAAATGCAGTGTGTCTTTATCCACTGTATTCACATGTTCTGGCTACTAACCAACTTCTAGCTCTTCCTCCAATATAAAATGACCATGACAGTGAAGGTTTTGAATCAGTTCAAGATATCCAGGCAGCCACAATAGCCTAACTGAAGATACAGAACAGGACGTCTAAAACTGCTTCAGAAAGTGACAGGAAGAATGGGACAAGTGTTTTTTGAAGTGAAGGGTAGCACTTTGAGAGGGATTGGGTTTAGGGAGCTTCTTAGACATCTGAGTACATGAGGGTTCCTGGAGGGTGGCCCACCTGGAGCTCCTGTCCCTTCCCCCAGATTTGGCCACATGTAATTCTTCTGTCTGGCTAATCGTTTCTACCCTTTCTATACATTTTATTGACAAGCCAGTAAAAGCAAGTATCTCCTTGAGTTCTGTGAGCCACTCTAGCAAGTTAACTGTGGAGAGCAGTTCATGGCTTTTTTAAAAAAATTAAACTAACTGGTTTATAGCCAGTTGGTTAGACAATGCAGATGACAACCTACTAGAACCCTCAGCATGCTGTCATCAGCAGATGGTGTCAGAATTGAATTGAATTGAATTGAATTGAACTGCACTGAACTGAACTGAACTGATTTGCACTAAACTGAACAAGTGGAGTTTAGTTGAGCTGAAGACAAACACTAGTGTCCCTTGCAGAACTGCTTGCTGGGAGGAGAGGAGCCTCACAACCTATTTCCAGAAGCTTTCTGTTCTGCATGGAGCCAGTATGTGATACTACAGTGGGAAAACTCTTTTCTGTGTCCTGCAGACCATCACAAAGAAGGAAGATGAAAGCTATATCTTTCAAGAATAAGAATCCAGAGGCCTATTCTGTAAGTGACCCTTGGTGCAAGGAGGCAGTCATAGCACAAAAGGACTGAAATCTGGGACTCCCAGCTCAAGCCCCCACACAGTCCATGCTTTGGACACCTGATGAAGCTTCCTGGGCAGATTACCCTTTCCCATATCCCTCTGTTACTCATTTTTCAAGACCTATGCTCCAAGTTCACCACCACTAGAGAAAACTTTCTAAATCCCTGTGGTTATGGTCACTTTATAGTCTTTTTCCACACATATCATACTTCTATTATAATGATCATAATACATATACATGCCTGGTTCTTATTTATCTCCTCTGCTCAAGGCTACAGATAACTTTAGGATCTTGGGGAAGTTGAACAAGCGTTATTCATATGAAGAGCTGCACTCTTTATTAAAAAGAGAGATTCATCTTTGCGTCTCCCCTCTTCAAGATGTGAAGACATTTTCCAATGGCCTCCAACGAAGAGAGAACACACAAATAATGGAAAATATTTTCAAAATCCATTTTCCAGGAAAGTGTTTCCCATGGATGCTGCCTTTCCTCATTACTTCTTGCCCTGCTTCAGGAAAGTCCATTACTTATAAATATCAGAAAAGCAGAAATGTTTTCCTTAAAAGGCAAAGAAACATTCTGTTCTCTACATTGATCCTCTTAGGGGTGCAGTGATGGAATATGGCTGTGACAGTCAGCTTTGAAGCACTGCGACAAAATCTCTGAGAAAAACAACTTAAAGGGGGTGAAGTTTCATTTTGGCTCGTGATTTCAGAGGGTTCAATCCCTCGTTGGATGGTTCTGCTGTCACTATGTGCCTGGGGTGAAGCTGAACCTCATGGAGAAGAGGATGCTGGATCAAAACTGCTCACTTCTTAGCAGCTGGGAAGCAGTGGGCCAGAAAATGACCCAGAGAGGAAGGGCTGGAGACAAGAGACAGCCCCTGAAGTCACGGGCTTATGATCTACTTCCTTCAACTAGGTCACATCTGTTTCCGTTACATCCCAATAACGCTATTGAATTATAAAAATGGGGGCAGCAAATTAATATGCCCTCATCATAAGGGCATTAGACCCATAATGATGAGATTACAGTGAGACCCATGTTATGGAAATAGCCTCACAAGGACATGTCTACTCTTAGACTCTCAAGTGGCTCCTAGGCAGATAGTAGTGAAGCCTATTTTTATTTCATGGACCAACTCTGATCTGGCACACTATGGGGTAAGAGAGCAAAACATGGAAGGAAGAAGGTCTGCCACCTATCAACTATGTATTTCCCTGAAGTCTATAATTATCTATCATCATAGTTGGAATCATTTTCTCTTGATCTAATTGCCATGCATAAATGTGCAAACATATAGATTAAGATCAATACTATAACTTTGCCTATGTTCCATCACCCTGGAGCCCACTGCTTTGAGCTTCTTTCTATCATCTTTGTAGCGTACTGGAAATATGAGATCCTGGAGACAGAAACAGGTTGCTCTAGATTTAATTCTGACTAGATCGGTATTTGTGCTGTGGGATATCATTTGGATGTCCCCAAGCATTTGTGTATTAAAATTTAAGACCTTTTCTTGGATACATTAAGAGTAGAAATTTTATCTGACTATGGTGTTTGCAGGTACAGCCTTTAGGATGGGTGGGGAGTTAGGATCAGAAAGGTCAGGATGGAGTTCTTGGGACTGAATCTTGATGACTTTCAGAAAAATTAAAGAGACCACATGTGCGCGTGCACACAGACACAGACACACACACACACACAGACACACACACACACACACACACACACCATCTCTTGCCATGTGGTGATCTCCATCATCTGGAGGTTCTACAAGCCAGTAAAAAGTCTATCACCAGATGACCCTTTAACCTTGGAAACAGAACTGTGAGCCAAAATAAAACTCTCATGAGACAATATCCTCATTCTGTAGCACTGTGCTATATATTAGTAAGAGTGAACGGAGCAACTCAATTTTCTTCCACTTTTGTCATTAAAGAATAAAGCATTCCTTTAGAATTTCCATTAGCATTTTCTTTTGATTTTGCCACATGTTTTTTTCTCCCTTCTCCCTTCTTTTGAAAGAAGAAAATCTCTTTGCTCTAAGTAATTTGCTAGAGCCAAAAGAAAATCTTCCTGAATGCATTGGAGTTTTCCAGTTTTCGGTCCTTTGAAACTTAAACAGTTTAAATCACTTGGCTCCAAATGCCAAAGATTAACCTTTAACCAGACCAGGATCCTCTAGCTCATTCTAAAATATTCCTAAAGTGCATTCTTCCCTCTTCTGTTTTTCATACATTCATACAGCATAGGTTTCATACAGAGCTTGCTGGCTATCTCATGAATGCCTGCCTTGGTAGGTTGCTGGGGCAGTCGACCTTCCCGTGATGCCTGATGGTAAGCTGTTACACGTTTGTGTTCCAGAATTTTGGCCACACACTGATGTTTAGAAACCACTCACACTGGCTTCTGTTGCTGGGATTTGAAGTCTGTCAAAAAATACTACGATTTTACTTAGGAGAAGGAAAAAGCAGACAGATGTCGTCCCGCATACCTCCCACCATCTGTGGTTCCAAACCACTCAGGGTTAGGAAGAATTTCCACCCACGGCATTTCACTGAGTCATGGGAACAAGAAGCAAGTTGACACCAAGTCATCGCAAAACTAAGAGTGCAATAAAAAACTTCCCAAGTGCCCTTCACTTGACACTCTGATAGTTGCTTAAGGAAGTGCATCAGACCGTACTTCTGAACCCATTTGTAGCCATCTGAGCTTCAGGGTATGGTCTCGTCTCTTTAGTCTCTTTCTCTCTCTCATCCTACTATTAATTCAAGACCTCAGGAAAAAAGTCTTAAGGACAGAGGTTGAATGTCAACAAATATTTTATGCATTTAAATTAGTCTTTAAAAAAGGCAGCAAAAATGTTTTATAGTTCCAGACATTATTTGTATGGGGTGAGGGCAGGAAGAGTTTAAAATACATAAGTTACAAATTGTATATTATGCCGACGATGAATTATTTGTACTTTATTGCACACCAATCTAGTTTTACTTATGACCATTTCAGAGGCTGATTTGGCCTGCAGATAGCTGCAGTTTGATCTGGGAATAGGAAAGTAGCGTGGAAGAGGTACCCAAAAGGCAGAACCTACAGAAGGAGAATCATGACACACTGAGTCAGTAGGGGCAGTGAAACATGATCAGATGTTTGGAAGTAAAACAGAGCAAGAGATGTCAGAAATGAAGGGATTTATACAGATACAGATTTACATAGATGAAATTAAGAAAACCATTCTCTCTTGACCCAAAAAATAGATGAAATCATGAAAAAAGAAAAAGCATCAACGCTTTGGTTAGCTGTCTAGTTTATCAACTAGCACACTTTGAAAAGTAAAAGTGTCCTCTTAGTAATGTTTCCGATTATATGATCATCATTTTGCATCCCAAAATATTTATGCAAGTCCAATTTCTAGACATGTGAATGTGACTTTATTTGGAAGTAATGCCTTTATGAGGTCATAATGGATTACAATGGTCTCAGAGCCCTGTGACCCTATGTCTATATGAGGAGAAGAAAGGGACCAAGGAGACACAAAGGTGGAGGTGCAGATCGTAGTCGTGTGTCGACAGGTGTCCAGGACCACTGGCAGTCACCAGAAGGTGGAGAGAGGCATGAAACAGACTGTCTCTTTGGACTTTAAAAAGAACCAACTTTCTCATAGACACCTCGACTTTAAGTTTGTTACCCCCAAAACTATAAAAGCATAAACTGCTATTGTCTGAAGCCACCAGTTTGCAATATTTGAAAAAGAATATATGGGGAATTAGTTGTAAACCAGAATGACAATATCTATATTGGGACACCACCATTCAAGAAAAGAACAGTTTCAGTATTTTGGGTCTCAGTGTCCAAAATAGTGACACTACTTACCATGTTACTGATCAAGAACATTGTACTTACTGCAGGAAGGTGTTGCATTTAGTGTTGGGCAGGAGGCATGGAAGCCTTAAAGAATCATTCCCCTAATTACATATGCAGGTAGAGGGTTAGAAATATTTTGTACACAGCCAGGCGTGGTGGCGCATGCCTGTAATCCCAACACTTGGAAAGCTGAGGCAGGAGGATCAGTGCACGTTTGAGACCAGCCTGAGCACAAAAGTGAGCTCAAGGTCAGCCTGGACTGCATAGTGAGACCCTGTCTCAAAAAGACAAAAAAAAAAGTACCAAACAGCTGATAAGGGAAAGGCCGACAGTAGGTTTTGTCTTGCCTGGTTATATTACTAATCTTGGCTTAGTATGGGATTCTTAGTTTTCAAAGCATTTTCACATCAATTATCCCCACTTGATTTTAATAGCAACCCTGGGAGGTATAATTGTCTTCAATTTATAGATGAATAAGGTGAGGTTTTGAAAGGTCTACAAACTTGTCCATGTTTACATAAAGAGGCAAGTCATTAGCAGCACAAGAGGAACCCAGACCACTTCCTTCTTAGTTAGTTTTCACTTCCACCCCATGTCCTGCTATCCCTGTAATGTTTGAATTTAGAATTCTATAAATCTTTGCAGAACTGGCCAATCAGCAACGGAAACATATGCATAACATTAAGTCTTTGAAGAACAAATAAGACGTTATCTAAACTAATGTACTTTAAGAAAATAAGGAAAGACTTTCTATTTAATTATCAACAGAAGCAATTTCAAAAGGGTCATGAATAATCAAATGAGGACTTAGAGAAGGGATTGAAAAAAAAAGACGCTCAGCTAGAGACTTTGTGTCGACAAAGCTGATGGCAGAACTCAAAACTCAGGTGGGTGTGGCAAGGGTATCGGATGGCAATGGAGCTGGGCAGCAGAAAGGATCTGCAACAGAGTTACAGAACTTCATTTATTTATTTGGTACAGGGTCTCAGTACATAGCTCAGACTCATAGTGATTCTCCTGTCTCAGCCTCCCCAGTGCTGGGATTTCAGGTGTGCACCACCATGCCAGGTTTCGGTGGGCAGTACAGTGAGCCCGAGGTTCTGGGGCCAGCATAACCTGTGGTACTGGCGATCAAACCTGAGTCCTTGAGCTTTCCAGGCAGACACTTAGATAACTGAGCTATCTCCCCAGCCCCCAAAACTTGAATAAGACAAATAAAATGAGAACCACTGCACATGGAACATGATTTAATGAATTAGCTGTGGCTCCTGTCAACTCACTGAACCCACATCAAGTTCTTCTAGTTTCATATTTAGTTCAAAGCAACAATTGAAGTGCATGAGTGATTCAGTATATTGTACTTCTGCACACGACAGGGTGGATATGAGAGATGTCAGACAGTGCTTGTCCTCAGTGTTTAATGAAGATATTTTCTTGTCGCTAATAGTTTAGAGAACATGGAGGAAACAAACAAGTGGCCTTTTAAGATCCTATTGAATAATTATTTTCCATGTGACCTGAGAGGTATTAATGAGGATAAATGGCTCACACTCCGTGAACAATTTTATGTCTCTAAATTATGTCTATTATACTACATTTCATGCTTCCCAATTGTTGAATTAAAGAGGTCTGTTCAAATAGCAATAGCAGACTCAAACTGGTCGTGGTTCCTGCTTCAACACGAATTTTATTAGAGTGATAACTTATGAGGCTGAACTAATCGCTCATTAATTAATATTTGAAACTCTTGGCCAGGTGTAGTAAGCCAGCTGTTCTGGGGCAACTGCAGTGGGAATTTTGGACAGGAACCCACAAAGTTCCCTTCTTTAGACTCAGGTCAGTTTGGCCTCTGTATTTGTTCAATCCTGTGTGTCCTGGTGGTTTGTCCAAAACCCCAAATTACTTCCCATTACCAGGGATTTAGTGAAGAGTCACAGAGCAGTGAATTCATAGAAACGGGGATTTGTGCTCATGAATGGATTTTTTCCTTTCCTGGAGCCCAGAGAGAATGGGAGGGGGATACCAGATAAATAGGCAGAGATAACAACAAAAAACATGAAATAACAACAGAGAAAAATCTAGAAAATGAGCAAAACAATAAAAAGAAGACTGAGCAAGACTTGATAGTGCTGATTCAGCCCCATGTCTTCAGGCATCTGGTAGACAGGACACAGGAGCAAGTGGAATGGGTTGCGGGGTGGAGAAGTAAAAGGGTAGACAGAGGGTTTGGGGTTCAGGCTGAGAGGAGGTGAGGGCAACCCCAGAAAAAGAAAATCTGACTCTGCTATTGTCACTCAGTGGTGACTCTGCTAGCCATAAGCTGGGGAATGCTGTTTCCAGCCAGGCTGGCAGCTCCTATACAATGCTTACTAAGGTGGGCTGGGGCAAGCCACCCAGGCGAGTTTCCTGCTGGGCGCAGATGCTCCATGGCACAGTGACCAAGAGAAGGGAGAAGGGCACCCGCCCCACCTCCCTCCTGTCTCATCCTAACCAGAGGGACACCTGCCTTTGGTCTCTGCACCAGATCCTGGGCTGCTCAGGAAGAATACAAGCTAAAAAGCCTACTTTTCTCCATGTAGAAAAGTGCACCTCCTCCACACACAGTGTTATCATTGGCAATATTTGCATTGGGCATCTTTATAACAAGCAGGTTATGCAGTCCAGACCATATGCACAAATGAAGGTCCAATAGGTGGGCACAAAGGGACAGGCTTCCTGGCCTAGAATTCATCATACCCCATCAGTTTTTCTAACTTTTTTTTTTTTTTTGAAGAATTTTTTATTTTATTTATTTTTTTCTTGTTTCAGAACCTTTGTTTGTTTATTCACTCATTTTTTATGGCCGGCTCAACCTGCCCCAAGGGCAGGGCTGGGGCAGCATGTGGTGCCGGGGATCAAACCGGGGTCCCTGAAACCGTCCAAGCTTTCCCAAGCAGGTGCTTTAGATCACTGAGCCGGGCCTTCAGACTCTTTTTGAAAAACACTCCCATTAACATTTGGGGAGCTGGCAGGATGGCTCAGTGGCCTAAAGCGCCTGCTTGGGAAAGCTTGGGCGGCTTCAGGGACCGCGGTTCGATCCCTGGCACCACATGCTGCGCCAGCCCTGCCCTCTTTGCGGGCTGAGCCGGCCATAAAAATGAGTGAATAAACAAATAAAGGTTCTGAAACAAACAAAAAAAATAATAATTAAATTTTTTAAAAAAAGAGCTCCAGCTCACTATAAAAACAAAACAAAACAAAACAAAAAAACATTTGGGGAACAGCGGAGGGGCAAGGAGAATTTTTGTATCATGAGGTGCATTTTGTATCCTTTGAAAGGCACAGATTTTAAGAACAGAGTTTAACTTTAGGAAAGTATAAAAGTAAGGAGCTATGAGTGAAATCAAGATGCAGAGCATGTCCATCACATGAGAGTTGTCTCGTGATCATCTGTAGCCAGTGACCTGCAGACGATGGTTGTCTTTGTGTTCTGAATGACTTTTGTCTGTTCTTGCTTTCCCATAAAAGTATCGTCCATACACTAGACATCTGTACGTCAGATCAATCTCATTTCTGTAGTGGGTGATAAAATACTGCAGCTATCTAGGAAAAGCATTTTGTTATTGTTGCATAAATTGAACATACAGTGATCATATGAGCCAGATTGATTACAATCATGCCTCACTGGTTTCATTCAAGAGCTGGACATCCATCCATGTTCTTGCGTCTGTAATTATTTTTTCCTGAGTCGTGTATCATGCATGAATACTGACACACATTTGAGATGTTTCCACTTTGAGGCTACTGTGGATAGAAGTGCTAGGAATATTTTTCTAGGTTACGTGTTCCTTTGTATCTGGACTCTCCTTTCATTTGTGTAAAAACTTGGCAATGGAATTTCTGGCACATATGATCACTGTATGTTCAATTTATGCAAAGATACCCAATGCTTTTCCTAGATAGCTGCAGTATTTTATCACCCACCACAGAAATGAATGGGAGCTACAAGTTTTATGCAGCATTGTCTACACTTTGCGATAGCATTTTTGAATAATTGTTAATTACAGTAGGTATACTGGTGTTTTCTTGAGGGTTTTTTAAAATGTATTTGGTATAAGGTCTCACCACACAGCTAGGACTTACAGTGATCTTCCTGTCTCAGCCTCTCCAGCACTGGGATTACAATCATGCCCCACCATGCCTGGTTTCAGTGGTTGGCTCAGCATGACTGTGGGCAGGGGTGGCATGGCATGTAGTGTTGAGCATTGAATCTTTGTCCTTGTGCTTACCTAAGCAGGTACTTAGTTTTGCTGAGCTATCTCGCTGGCCCTTCTGTGAGGTTTTAGCTGCAGCCTGCCCAGTGACTCCTTGAAGTCTCTTGTCGTGTGTTAGTTGATTGTATTTATATCTTATTAAATGTCTCTTTAAGTCTTTGATCAGTTTTATTGCTTTGCTACCTTTTAAAAATTAATTTGTAGATGTTACATAGTAAGCCCTTAACTATCCCACAGTTTAAGGCTTGTCTATTGAGTTTACTAATGGCATTTTTGTTAAAAAGAATTTAGAGGGTATAGAATGTTTTATATTGGATACTGTGATGGTAAACTTAATTGTCAGCTTTGTTGGTTTGGGAGCTACCCCGGGGATGGGGAGCACTTCCGTATATCTCAGTGGATCATAGAAGACTGGCTTTGGGCAAAAAGGGTGAGGATACATGCTCTGCTTCTGGTCACATGGTTGGTAATCCTCAGGTGTGCAGATTGAAATCTGTGCCATGTTTTCCTTCTGAAATTCTCAGATGGAGAGCGGGAAGGAGGACACAGGGGCTTGCCAGATTTAGAGCAGAAGAAGTATAATTGATTAGATCTTGAAATGTCTTGGGGGAGGAAGAGGATTTTGAATGGGAATTTGAAAAATTAAGCCTGGACATGAGGAGGTCATCTTCAGCTGCCACTGGGGGGTAAAGTGTAAGGTGTTCAGGATAGAGGGAGCATGCCACTGAGAAGCAATGTCTTTGTCTGATAGGCTCAGGCTGGCTGTAACAAAGGCTATAAACTAGACAGCTTACAGAGAGCAGAAATGCAATTCTCATACTTCTGGAGGGTGGGACATCCAAGATGAAGGCACTGACAGGTTCAGGGTCTGGTGAAGGCCGGATTTTTGCCCCATGGTACTTCCTCCCACAGTGCTTAGGAGAGGCTGGCACTCTCTGGAACCTCTTTGACAGAGACACTCAGTCTTCACCTCATCATCTCCCCAATGCCTTACCTCCTACCATTACATGGTGACCAGATTTCAAAGTGTGAATTTTGGAGGGACCCACACACTCACTGAAGCCACCAAGAATAACAGTGAAAGGTACCCCATCAAAACGAAAAAATCAAAATTACATGTTAATCAAAAAAACTAAAAAAAATTAAAAGTAAAGAGCAAGCTACAGTGTGGGGCTCCCAAGCACAAATGTCAGAAAATTGGGGACAACTCTCCTCTTGTTCCTCATCAAGACCTCCCTGAGGTCTAACTGAACCCCACACAAGATAAAACAAAAGGAACAAATAGGTGGATTAAAACTCGTATTATTTTTTATTAGTAATGATTTGTTCCTATCATTCTCAGGAAAACAGAAAGCCTCTGTGATTTCTAACACGGTGTTCCTTTTGGTTAAACCCTTTGGAGAAAAGGCTCTGGATAAAATCAGACCTGCCTTAAACACCTGTCTGTCTGCAGAGTTAGAGCCACACTTTCTGTTGTGGCAGCTCAAGAGGATGTGCATAATGAAACCAGTTGGATAATTAAAGAAAAGGCCACCACCTTCCACACACCCACTAGCAGCTGCATTGTGAAGGCAGCTGTGGATTCTATCAAACACTTAGCAAAGGACGCCCAGCTCCCAGCTCCAGACAACAGCATTGCAAATAATCCGTCTTCAGGCTGCACTTGGTGTCCTCTGAGGGAGAGTGGCTTGTTTGCAAAGCCTGCAGAAGAGCCTTGGATTGGCTTGGTTCCTCCGGACAGTTAGGGACTCAAGTTGCAAAAACTAGGCAAGAGGGACGGTCTATCAGCGGATGGAGGATGCAGGACCTGATTGTGTCAACAGGAAAGCCCAGCATCTGGCCTGCCTCCCTGGGCCCAGCAGGGCTGGAGCACATTTCTACTTCTAGGGTGCCAAATAGGAGAATCCCAAGAGTAAAGTTTAACCTTGAACTCCCCAATCTCATTAGCTTCCAGTGTACCTGGCAACTTGAGTTGTTTCTAGCTCATACCAAATTATTTTGCTTCTTCCAGAAAAAATAGATATTTGTAGACAAAGCATTTTTCTTCAAAGAAATTAAAATGAATCCCAGGCATGCACTTGGAAGAAGATGGAGATGTCTTGTGTCTTCTCCCAGTGACACAAGAAGAAAAAACTGATCTGGGGTGGATAACCTCCAATAGGGAACCTCCAAATGACATAGGAAAAACTGATCTCCCAACCTGAAAAGGACCTGGGACGAGTTCGTGTTCTCTAAAGCCGAAGAATGAATTTTAGGAACAGACTAACGTAATGAGCAGAACATATTTATTGAGGGAAAGAAAGCTCCTGTCCAAGAGAGGGACAGGAAGGGGTTCCTGAGTGGCTGTCCTCCAGAAGCTATCTCTTCCAAGGACTTTAATAGTATAAAACCATGCGGTGGGGCAGGTCTATGGAAACTCGCTTAGGTGGGCATGAGGTAGGCCAAAACTATTGAACCAATGAGGTTACAAGCACCATTGCTCAGGTAAAATTGATTAAAATCAATAACGAATGGGTAACGGAGTCATGTAGCAAGCAGGCTTGAATAGAACAGAGTGTCTTCCAGTTGGGGCTTGGGGTACTGACTCATTTAGGCTCTTTTAAGGTGATTGATACCTGTTTAGAAAGTCATCCCCTGATGAGCGTTCCTAGGGAATTATGTAGCTACTTTTGTTTCTTCTTTTGTCTTGAAGTCTGGTCCACAGCAGAGGTGTCTGCCTCTTGTAAAGCTATATAGTCACCTTGTCTTCCATCTTGTTTCTTTGAGGGCCTGGCCCTGTCTGACTGACTATAGTGTTTTTACCTAACTCAGCTGCCTACAACATTAGCTCAGTTGTGGACCAGCTATGTGGTCTTGGGAAGTACACATAACCTCGAAGGTGTTGTTTTCTCATCTGCAAAAATGTGAGGACTTGTGTTGATGAGCTGTATTATCTCTTTGGTCATCAAAATTCTGGAAACAAAACAAAGATAAGCTGCAGCCTATTTCCCTTAAGCTGGCTTTTGGTTTCCTCTTGGGTGATGCACGTGACAAGGAGATTATTATTTCCTACAGTGGCTCCATCTGAATTCTGGAAGTTTCTTTTCAGTATCTTTCTATCCATCCCCTGTCAATGTAAAATAAAGCTTGTTTCTGAAGGGGTGTAGTTCAAGTACCTGGATTACTACTGTGGAATTCTAAAAGCAGCTGGCCCATTGTAGAAGAGCTTGTCATTATTTATTTACCTCCTGCTAGTGTCTTAGAATTTTCTTTAATCTGAAAATATTCAGTCAAACCAAGCCAGAAAAGGGAGAGAAGGGAAAGTGTAAGGTAGCAGTTTTAAAAAGAAGCTCTCCTACCTGAGCAGTGATAGGTTGTAATGATGGCATTTCTCACAGACTCAAAAATGTTAGAGGTCTACCCAACTTCTTTTGACCCAATAAAGAGACAAAAGATCAGGACAGAGGTGGTATGGCTTGCCCATGGTTGCCCAGCTGAGATTTGGCTGACATTTCTGGACTCTTGGTTCTCAACCTATAACTCTGTAGTTGTTTTCCAAAGTGCACCATGGAAGAAAGGTTTCCTAAGATAGAAGATGGTTTTGTGGGAGGAGAAGATTTGGTATGGGATTGAGGGATATATTCCGTGGAGACATATGTCTGGGAAATGCTAAGCCATTGTTTTGTTTACATCAAAGCTTCCCAGAAACCTAACTGTTCTATGTTGTAAGAGCTGCAGTAGGAAAGCAGCAATTGCTTTAGATTTCAAACAGAGAGATATTAAATGCAGGGGATTGAGAGTTTACAACTCCATGGGAAAAGCTGGTGCTAAGAAGAACAGGTAAAGCCACCATTCAAGTCAATGAGTGCCCAGGTCAGGAAGGTGCAGCAGTTCTCACTGCTGTCTGTAGTCACAAGGTCAGTAATGCTCAGGGGACTCTGGAAAATCAAGAAACATCACACTTTCCAAAATCTAGATGTGCTCCTGCCACCTGCTGGAGGGACAGCAGATGCCTCCCTCTGCCTCATTTCTTACACATGCATCTATGTGGTCGAGTCTAATTAGAACTCTGCCCCTAGAGAGCCTTGGAATAGTGCAAGTTATCGGCTTCTTTCTAGTCCCTCTGTTGCAGCAGAGATCACAGAAGGGAATATTACATTTGGGTGGCTGTTGTTGGAAATGCTGTCTTAGCTCAGTGGTGAGGCCCTGGCTGTAGACTGGTCAGTTCATCTTTTTGCACAGCTAAGTCAATGCTCAACCATTTTCTTTGTTGGGAGTTTCACATTTCGGGGCACCTTGTGCTTGCCCAAGTAAACAGAGGCTGGACCCTAGACAATGAGGGACAGGCACTGTGCAGAGGGCCCACAAAGTTACTCAAGTTAGCCCATTCATAGAGAGCTCTTGAAACCTTCCATGTGCAAGCTGACCTGTAGCTCCCATGTGCAGTTATCTTGTGTGTCCTACAGCTCCTGTGTGTTCTTACCCTGTGCCCTGGTGCAACACCCCCTCATGGCCTCCATGGCAGCCTTCTGTCCATCACAGCTGCAACTAGTACAGTTGTGCCTTACATCTCACTGTCGTTGTATTGCATCCAGGCATCAGAGGATCAGAGAATCTTTGAAAATGGGTGACAAGAACAGGCTCGAGTCACCAAAATCAATTGTGTGTCTACTAATATGCATTGAACCTTTTAGCGACATATTTGTCATATGTATAAGATCTCTCTTAGAGAGAGAGAGAGAAAGAGAGAGAGAGAGAGAGAGACCTATCTACTGTCTATCTACCTAAGATCTATCTATAGATAAATCTAATATCTATGCAACTATATATCTTATCTATATCTAGATATAGACAGTATTTACTGTTAAGGCAAGACCTTTTATGGTATGTAAGCATATAAGTTACAAGGATGTTATTTTCAGTATCAATATGTGTACAGGGTTCATACATTTTGAAGGCTCCGTGTCCCCACAAAAGGGCCAGCAGTGGTGATCCAGTGACCCGTTCTAGCGATCAGCATTTTCATGACACCAGCCTGAGCCCAGCTGCCACTGTAAAAACATTGAACAGGGAGACCACTACTTTACCTTGACAACCCTCTTGCGGATTGGCGCGTGAGGTCCTGGGCCCACACCCTCACTTGCAAAGCTGTCCGTGCTTCTTCTCTCATCCTAATTGCAGTCAATCATCAATGCCCAATTCAAGCTTCTTTTTTTTCTGACAGGAAATTCAATGATTAGTTCAGCTTGCTCCCATCTCTTGCCTCTCTGAAATCTTGACACACTGTCAGCAGTTGTCACAAATCTGCCTGTGACATCTCTTGTACTACTCCCCTGCTCTATTTAACAGCTCTTAAGTGCCACTTACTTATTCCCCCAACTGCATTGTTATCTTCTCACAGGGAGATTGGACTTCAACCTGCTGGGTGCCTCCCTAAATATCTAGAACACTATGAAGCATGTAATGAGACACAGATACTTGGGCCAGGATCAGTTAATTAACTGGACCTTCAATTTTCAGTCCAAAGGTTTTGGGGTGGCGGTGGTGTTGTGGTAATTGTTTTCTTTTCAGAATTGTAGACGAAGAAAGGCTTAGTCTGCATATGGAAATACTTGTTAACCCCGATGGAAGCAGAGGTGGGCTTGCACAAAACTTCTATCATCTACTGTTAGGAATTATTTTCCTTATGTAACATTTCTTAGTGAATCCAGTGTGCTTAAACCATGAAGAGCAATGTGACACTTATGAGGCCCTCAGTGACTTTCTCCCAAGAATTATTTCAGGCTTGGATTCCCAGCAATTCAGAGGCAATTTCTATTTCTGCCATGTTCATACTTTGCATTGTTAGAGTCTTAAAGGGCATTGTTTTTGGCATAGTCCGTGCTTCCCCCATCTGTGGCCTTATAATTCACATAAAGCTGACACAGTATTATTGCCTTATGTTTAATCATTGAGGAAAATGAGGCTCCAGTGGCAACTAATTGTAGCCAAACTGGAGCTGGAACTCATATCTTCCACTTCCATACCATTTCTAATGTACTCCAAGTAGAGAGAAGTGCATGGGTGTAAATGTACACAGACACGTGCCTTTAATTCATCAGATAAAGGAAGGCATTTGAATTATAAAGTATAAGTTGTTCTTTCCATAATGGGTTCTCTCTCTCTCTCTGTCTCTGTCTCTCTCTCTGTCTCTGTCTCTCTCTCCTCTGTCTCTTTCTTTTTTGCCTTTGTTTTATGTATTTGGTACAGGGTCTACCTATGCAGTTCAGACTTTTATTATCCTCCTATTTTGGCCTGTTTCAGCCTCCCCAGTCCTGGGATTCCAAGCATGTGCTACCATGCCCTGTCTTGGTGGCTGGCTCAGTGTGCATATGGTGTGGCTGTCAAGGCATGTGGTACCAGCGATCAAACCCGGGCCCTTGAGCTTACCTAAGCAGGTGCTTAGACTGCTGTGCTATCTCTGCAGCCCCATAACGGGTTTTCTAGGACAGACAACAATACATTTAACACTCAAATCGAGTTTTACACACCCACACCTTGTGTTGTTTTCAAAACCACCTTTAAAAATTGTAAAGCTTGCATACCATTTTAGACACTGCTGTTTAAGACATTTCCTTGCTTGTTAAGTCTCTCAGGTCTCATGTACTACTTCTAACCTTGAACTACATTTTACACTAAATACAGAAAATTTTAATTATTTGTTGTAAACACATTATGCAAATTGACTGAGAACAGTGAGCCAGGGTTGTCCTTAGGGAGGCTACAGGATTAGGTTCTTGAGAGCTTTAGGGTCACAGCACTACCAGCCACCTTGTTTCATGTATTTCTGTTAAAAACACCTTTAACCCATACTGTTGAGTCAAGAATACTGAACTCCTGGCCAATAGCACTGTAATTCATGCTGAGTGAAATCCATCAAATGCCTATATTTACTCCATAACATGTGTGCTGTGCTCCAATATGTGGCAGTGTGAGAGGGTCCTTCAGTGCTGTGCTGAGTGTGGATCCACCAGCAGAAACATAAAAAAATTGGGCCTACATTATATAGCAAAAACACCATGAAACACAGACTGTGTGGCTCTACACACACCACGAAAGGGACAGGTCTAGAGCTAGAGAACTGAAACAGAAAATCAACTCGATGTACTCCACCTCTCCTGGGAATGTGGATATTGGGTGACAAAAGCTTTTTGGGCTTCTACACAGGTCTACAAAGGCCGGTGAAGGGGTCATGAGTACTGACTTCAGAAGAGCAAATAAATTTTACTAAAGAGATGCTTTTGCAAAAGTGGAAGGTACTAAGAAGCAAGGGTCTTGCAGTTACTTTTTGTTGGCATGTGAGAAGTGCTTGTTGACAAGTGATAAGGGCTTGTCACACACCTGCTGAGCTACAGCCAGCTTTGTACGCATGCTCTGCAAGCCAGCACCTACCCAGGGCAGTACAAGCACGTGCCTGTACCCCTTAGGGCACGGAGTGACACCTAAATAGGGCATGAATCTTCCACAGGAGAGCTGCAGACTACAGCAAATGAGTCTCTCTGACCACCTTGTTCGTCAGTATTCAGGACTGGGGGAGCGGCAGCGTGTTGTGTCCTCCTGGCTGGCTCCAGGACAGTGTGGGCCCCTTGGGCAAAGGCAGCTTCCGGTCTGGCTGGCTGGCTCAGCCAGGTGCCACTGATGCTTAAAACCATGCTGGTGAAACACCATCTCTGTAGGTTAAGCATTGGTGAGCAACTACAAACAAGAAGGAAACCCATTTTTGAGAGCGGTTAGGTGCTTTGCATCGTGTCTTCTCAGTTTATACCACAGCCTCCCAGTCAGAGAAGGCCAAGGAGCAACGAAGGCGAAGAGCACACAGAAATACACTGCATGGTGGTCCAGCCGGCGCAGATAGTCAAATTCGTTTGGTTACAGACTTGCTAATTTTGTTCCTGATGATTTTTAAAACAAATATTCCTGAGCATGGGATCGTACATCTTTTGTGTGCCACAAATCATTTCTTCTACTCATTCAACAAATGTGACAAGAGAACTTATAACGTGCAAACCAGTGTGCTAGCGAAGAGAAAGGATACAAAGCTGAGAGAGGCATAGCTCCTAGCTGCACGGGAAGAACATGTTGCAAGGATTATCAGGAAGTGAGCAGATGTGGGCGTTCCACACAAAGGGCATGTCAGCAAAGGCCGTGTCCCTGGCTGGGAGATCTGGGACGGGCTCACCGAGAACATGTGGGGCGCAGTGACTGTGATCACCAGAAAAGCAGAAGGAAGCAGTTGAGAGGCTGTGGGCAAATGTGGGAGCCAGGTAACTGGATACATCAGCAAGGAATACACTGGAGGCTGACGGGAAGGGGCCGCACTGAAAACCCCTTCACCACCATCATTGCCTTTGCATGTGCTTGCTTCTGACAGAGGACAGTGCCCAGGGAAGTAAGCGAGGTGACTTGTGGGGGCATCCCCAGGGATATTGTTGTGGTAGGATTCCAGGACAAACTGCCACAGTGTGGGGGTTTAAGGAAGAGCTCATAACGGTGGCTGAGACCAAAGTGTCAGTCAGAGTGGCTTCCTCTGTGTCCTCTCTCCGTGGCCTGTGCATGGCCACCTTCCCTGTGTGTGTGAGTCCTCGCAATGTCTCTCCTGACCACTCAGGGTCCTGATTTCCTTTTCTTCTGAGAAAATCCATGGTGTGATGTTGGATCAGGATTCCTTACTCCTAGTCCATTTTAAGTTTTCCTTTCAACTGAATTACTTCTTTGGAGATGTAGTCTTAGAATACAGCCACATTCCATGGTGCAGAGGTTAGAACTTCAACATGGGAGCTCACGAGGGCTGTAACTTCAGGTAAGATGAGTCACAAGAAAGGGACCAGCTGAGAAGCGCTCCGCCCTCAGGGGCTGGCAGTGACGTGGGCAAGAGGTGAAGACAGCACCAGGGGGGCATCTGTTGGATGGCTTTCCTCTTCATAAGCCGAGATGAGAACTGCAAAACCTCACAAAGGTTGCAAGGAGGGAGGGAGGGAGTCAAGCAGCTAGAGTTCTCTTGGCGCTCTGTCCTTGCCATGCAGGGACATCCTCCAAGCCACGGCTCCTCGTGTCCCTGTAGCAGGAGGGTGGTTTCTCATTCCCAACCCACGCAGGACAAAACATCTCATTACTCTCTAGGCAAGGAGCGTTTACATCGTGTTCTCTCAGGCCTGGAGTCGGAATCACAGCCAGGACACTCCTGGGTGACAGCCCCTATGAACCGATTATTAATGTTCCTGGCACAGAGGCTGGGTGCATATTTATTCCCATTACCTAAGGCTGGTGACGAACGGGGCTTCGTGCGGGCTGCATAATTTCTTCATTTCTCCATAAGTCTGTGCCTTCTGCTGGCATTTGAAGGAATGTATTTTTATAGAGCTTGGCGCTATTCAGTAATTTTCCAGGAGGGCACATTGCCCAGGCCAGATGGACATATTTTTTTTTCTCGTTCCAGCTGGTGAAGTCCTGTCTGATAAGATCCTACTCCAACCTATTTGAACAGTGATGCACAATTTGCTTGCAAGGTGGGTGGTAAAAAGGGACTCCAGTGGCAGATTGTGACAGTGGGTTGGAGTCAGTGGGGTCACTTTAGGACCTCAAACCTCCCTGATATGAAAGGCAGCCAGAGCCAAGGGACTCCTTGATGCCACACTCCAGTAATCCCCAAGGAAGGGCAGTTCTGTTTCTGAAGGCACTGCTATCCTCATATGAGAAGAAATGGGACAGGACATCAAGCAGCTCTTCTGGCTGAGAAGAGCCATCCTTCCTGAGGAGAGTCGCTCCAGTTCCCAGAGACACTAGGGTCCTATCTAATCTGCTGTCTTCCCTGGCACATGTAAGGTCCTGAGTTCAATTCCCACTACAAAAAAAGGCACATACATCTAATCTGCTATTTTATGGATAGCACAGGATGGTGTAGAGAACACATAGGGGAGCAGTAAAGTTCCTGGCTCCCAGCCCAGCCCCTGACAGGGACCCAAGGGTGAAGTGGGGAACACCCTGGATTCTACCTGGAGGCCTTCTTTCCTTCCTTCCTTCCTTCCTTCTTCTTTTCCTCCTCCTTTTCCTCCTCCTCCTCCTCCTCCTCCTCCTCCTCCTCCTCCTCCTCCT